>CAKOGI010000023.1:0-250314 GCA_933228895.1 Platycnemis pennipes | reverse complement strand
ATAGTGCCACGGGAGAATCTCCCGCTAAGATAATTTTTGGCAGACAATTGCTTCATCCTTTAATAAATCAATGGTCTATTCCTAGAGAACTGTGTGAGGATGATATTTTGGAAGAGGAGAGGGAAGCTTATTTGCAACAGGTAGTTGCTAATTTGAAGAGAGCCAAATCTAAGCAAAAGCTAGTGTTTGATAATTCTCATTCTGACATAACTTTCAAACCTGGAGATAGGGTGTTGTCAAAGAAACATCCAATCAGTTCTAAGGCAGACAAGATTATGGCAAAGTTAACCCCTCTATGGGAAGGCCCATTTATTATAAAAAAGTTAGTCTCTCCTGTAACCGCTGTTCTCGATATTGGTCCTAACAAGGAGAGAATATGTCATGTTTCTCAATTAAAGCCTTATCATGGTGATTAATAATTTATAATATGTTGAGTGATAAAGGAATCTAATACTAGCATTTATTATCTAACTATGGTCTTGATTGTTTGGAAATTTCTCTTCACTATTTGTCATTTAATTTACTATAATGTATGCTACTTGAATAATTATTTAATTGTAAAACTGCCAATTCATACTGCCAATCCATACTGCCAATTTCATACTGCCAATTCTTACTGCCAATTCATACTTAATTAATTTGTTGATGTTAGTGCTGCCTGTTTATGGGGCATTAGTTGTTATTTTGTTATACTTTGGTTGGTTCTACCTGCTCTTCATCATGTGTGTCTACCAGAAGGGGGAACGGTGTTTGCACAGTGCTATTGTGAATTCTGGAGGGAGTGGGGAGAATAGTCATGAACATTCCCGAGGTGGCTCGCTTCCAGTTAAGTCGCGGAGGGTCATTGGCTATTAAGATTATTTAGTGACTGTTTACACCAGTGATCATTGGTCTTCCTGATCATTCGTCCGATGTGGACCAGAACCTGGAGTGATTTAGCTATTCACTATTGGGTCTATTTATTGCTGGGGCAGGTCTTTGTCTAGCTCTGTGACAATTTGGCAGTTGATTGTATACCTGTTTTTTGCTTGTGTATACCATTGTTATTCCGGCGTAGGGGTTGCGCTCCCATCGCCCAGCTAGTTTCTAACTCGCTGCAATCAGCACCCAGCATTGCTGGATGGGGTATTTACCCTGATTATTAACTTTGCAATTGCATTACCCTTGATGGTGGCCACTAAATTAAATTTTCCTCTTTAGCTTTGTGTAACCTATGTTTGGCTTAACCTGGCCCTGGACTTATTGAATTTTTTCTATTTAGTCATCCTAATCTATTTCCATATTTTGGGCTATTCTAATTGGATGACAGCTGTATAGAGAAATCAATTTTTTTTCTCTAATTCGAAATGTACTCTTATGTCATCTGGAGGCATTTCAATTAACCCTCAATTTCATTGACTGGCTCAATGCATAACAGTTCTACCCAAGTTGGTGAACGACAACATTTAATTAGTATTTAAGATATTATTATTGTGGATTTCCTTATCACTCTCATAATTGTCATTCATTTAAATTTAATTATTATAAAATACTCTGACTGCTCTTCAAAATAATTGTTAAATCACTACATGGCTCTCACTAATGCACTGAATTTAATATGTATTGTAATTTTGTCAATTGAACCAACCCAAGTCTTTGATATGACTGGATAAGTGTCTAACAGCTCAACCCAAGTTGCTCAATGACTGGATAAGTGTCCAACAGCTCAACCCAAGTTGGTCAATGACCAAAATGTAAATTGAGTATAAAATATTTCTTCATTCAGTATTGCACTTGATTATTATGTATTGTAATCTTGTCATTTCAACAAACCTGAATCTTTGATTGATGGGTCAGTGTTTGGCAGTTCAACCCAAGTTGTTGAATGACAAAAGGTAATTGCCTATTGAAATATTTCTTGATCTTTTTCTCAATTCTACTCTCACATTGTGATATAGTCTGACTGCTCATAATATTATTGTTAATTCTCTACATGGCTCTCATTACTGGTAATAACTAATATATATATTGTAATTCTTATGATTTCTATCAACCCATGATTCTTGATTGACTGTGAATGTTTATTCGGTTCAACCCAAGAGGCTGAACGACTATGTAATTAGTCTTAAGGTATTATTATGATAATTAATTTGTTTACCACTATCTCAATCAAATACTTATTGAACATAATTTTTGTAAAATAATCTAGTTACACTTGGAATATTGATTTAACAGCATGGCTATTGTCCCTGCCATGTGCTAATTGGCAATTAATTTGTATGATTGTTTTGTCTTCAATCAATTAACTAATGTACTTATGCCTAATGCAAACTTAACTGATTTTGTTCATTTCACTTCCACCCAACGAGTTAGATGTTCGTTACTATGGGTGCTGTATTTTGTTCATAAATTTCATTTGCCTTGGATGTGAGACACTGGGCATCCTAATTTATTCTAATTTTCACTGATATTAAGTTTGATATCAGATGTTATCTGTGACTGTTGGTTCACAGTTGTTATTGACAGTAAGAATGGTTACTTACTCGTCATGTGCACTCAGTTATTGTTCATATTCTGTTAACTCTGTGAGTGTGTCTTTTGTCATTTATTCATTTTTTTGGGTATGTGTTATCCTTGAGGTGGATAGCCCCTGAGCTTTACCCCTTTGCTGTGGGTGAGAGAACTACTTTGTGTTAGTCATCTTTAGGACTAGAATTCACAACAGTAATTATTATTATTGTCTTTACTTTTCCAAATTGCTAATATTTTGGGTATTTGAACGGTGTTATTCAGAGAGCACCTGCCACCCTATAGTTACCTTTCTGATTGTGTGAGATGGGTTTCCAATACTGTGTGGGAGTGTTGTAGTTTTTTTTGGCTCCTGTTTCTGCTTGTCAATTCAGCAGTTAATCATGTGGATCCCCGAGTGAAGTGATCAGTGTTTTCATTAGACCAATTGTTCTTCCCCCAACCGGAAGTTTATTTTGGTGGACAGTTTTCCCCCAGTGGATGTGGCATTTTTTTGGTCCCCCCCCCCCCCCCCCCCCTCCCCCCTCGTTGGACATTACCCCTCGGCGGACTTATTACCCTCCGGACTTAGCCGCAGGACTTGCTCGACAGGCGTAGCTAACGACAGGCGGAGCCAACGACGCCAACAATGCCTACGATTCCAAAATGCAACGATTCCGGACTGCAGCGTTCCGACAAAGCGTGCCGCCAAACCGCGCCGTCAAACCACGCCGTCCAACCACGCCGTCCCCTGACCAGTGCTGCTACCACTTATATAGCCCCCAAAGTGCGGATGAAGACCAGAAGTTAGGCCATCGTACGAGCCGTTATTTAGTGTTCGCCCGCCATAGTGAAAAAAGAGTCCCGGATCACCCAATCCTAAACTTCCACCTCGCCCCCTTCACATCATGCCACCTTTTCCTCCCCTCAATTTGCACCAATGGAATTCCACGTAAAACCCCATTGCACTTTGACCTTCCAGAATGTACCCCCTCTTTACCCCAGAGTTTACCTCCCCTCTCACGCCCTCTGTTCCAGTCGAGACGGCAAAGAGACGACATCGAGGCGAGGTGAGAGGAGAGTAGTGTTAGTCGATTCTCCTTTGTGCGCCATGGACTTTCGGTGCAAGTTATTAGTTTTCCCGAAATGGTGAAGAGTATTTCAATTTTGTTGGTTTGTACCTTGTTGTTTAAATACAGTGTTTGATTAGTTAGATTGTCTTACTTTTGTGGTTTTTTCTATTTCTGACCTCATCTTGCTCACCCGTCTTGGAAAGAATATTTGTCCTTTGGACAAGCGTTTCTCGTGAACTGCTGTTCTTCTTTCGAGAAACGCTGCAATTTAATTGCTGGCCTTTTCGGCTCTCGGCGGAGATTGTTATGCTCTCTCCGTTAATTGTCCCTAATCTTGGCCGTGCGTGAGGGCGAGCATTTTGATACCCAAATTCCGCAAGTCAGTCCTGAGTTACCTGGTAACTCAGGTAACCTGGTAACAAGAAAGGAAAGACAGACGGAAACGATTCATGGGTCCTTCCATCGAGATAAGGAGAGGAGCCGGGACTAATTCATGGACTATGGCGGGACGATTCGTCCACGCTCAGGCAAAGTATGCGTTTTCGATTGAGTAATAAAACACGGCGTGCGATTTTCATCCTCCCCAATTTTTTCCCCAAAAGACCCACTTTTTCATGGGACGGATGATTTGATCCGATCAATTGCGCCGATCATTAAAGCAAGACGCAGGAGCAGCATTCAAAAAGACGGGGAGCGCATAAAAAATAATCGCTACGTCGTTACTCACTGGCTTCAAACGGAACGCGTTGAATCTTTGTGCGGGGCAGAGGAGTGGATCGGGGAAGTTCCTCCTGCCTCAACTCCGCCACCGGAAATAGAAATGCATTTCTAAATCCATTACTTAGTTGCATTTAGAAGCAATAAAAAGGAAGAAGTACTTCAACAACCATGCTCAAGAGCCCTAAAGAGTTACCTTGACAGCATAAACCAAAATGGTGCCATTTTTATTTATAATCCCGTTGCTGTCACACCGTAAGAAAGAATTCGCTACATCTCGTCATTCACTATTTCTGCAGTTTTCATACTATCAGACGGGTCGAATGCATCTTTCCTTTCAGAGCTAAGAACAAAGGAGAATACAATCCAAGACTGGAAAATGGACACTCGTCTAGTACCCAATATTTAACACCATGCGCAAAGTAGTTTTCAAATAAACTAATTTCGGATTAAAACTAAGGAGTATTGCGTGTGAGTGACCGTGAGAGACAAAACAGTGAATGCAGCATAGCCCCAAGCTTACCTTCACGAGGATTTACCTCGAGGACAAGTCATTTGTGGGACTACAATAGTTATATGTCTAAGAAAGAGAGCTCAGGGGCAATAAGAGAAAGACAAGAGAGCTCAAGTTGGGTCTATTACACGAATCGCTGTCGACGCATACTAAGGTCATACGCAGTTGCACGATAATGGAAAATACCGATGAAGATATACTTGTAGGCGCTGGAGATAATGACAGCACTGAACTCCAAATTGAGGCAGTGTTCTCACTATCCAACTTGAATAACGAATTGCGATTAATAGGACCATTATTTACATTCTATACTCCAATCTACACCCTGAACGTGGGTGCGAATTTCGGAGGACCCATTGCAGATACTTGGCGTAGGCGAAAGGAACACCGCAGGATTAAATTGGACAAAGGAAAGGATTAGAATGCCCTTTTAAAAAAATGCAATCACAGTTCAAAAAAAAGGGGTTCCCATTTGATGGACTGCACTCACAAAGCTCTCTGCAAAACACGTGAGAAGGGACCAGAATGACTCGGAGAGACCAGTACCACCACAACAACTCGACCACCCCAGATTTCCTTCAGTTTAGTAAATGACAGACACCAAGTTTCCACCCTTGATAACTGATTCAAAAACATGCCTCTCAGGTTATATGTGTTAGTAGTTATAGGGAAATATAGTCTGTTATTTCTCAAATGGCATTCAGCATGGATGGAAAAACTATATAGTCATCACCACCTACTATTTGGTACTACTATGACGACATCTGTAATGCTTTGACATTGACCTGATGACTAAAGTTTGATAATAATGCAGCGTTTCTCGAAAGAAGAACAGCAGTTCACGAGAAACGCTTGTCCAAAGGACAAATATTCTTTCCAAGACGGGTGAGCAAGATGAGGTCAGAAATAGAAAAAACCACAAAAGTAAGACAATCTAACTAATCAAACACTGTATTTAAACAACAAGGTACAAACCAACAAAATTGAAATACTCTTCACCATATCGGGAAAACTAATAACTTGCACCGAAAGTCCATGGCGCACAAAGGAGAATCGACTAACACTACTCTCCTCTCACCTCGCCTCGATGTCGTCTCTTTGCCGTCTCGACTGGAACAGAGGGCGTGAGAGGGGAGGTAAACTCTGGGGTAAAGAGGGGGTACATTCTGGAAGGTCAAAGTGCAATGGGGTTTTACGTGGAATTCCATTGGTGCAAATTGAGGGGAGGAAAAGGTGGCATGATGTGAAGGGGGCGAGGTGGAAGCATTAGGATTGGGTGATCCGGGACTCTTTTTTCACTACGGCGGGGGAACACCAAAATAACGGCTCGTACGATGGCCTAACTTCTGGTCTTCATCCGCACTTTGGGGGCTATATAAGTGAGAGCGGATGTGGTGAGGTGATTGGTGCAGGCGTGATTGGTGCGGGCGTGAATCGGTGCAGGCGAGAATCGATGCATTTTGGAATCGTAGGCATTGTTGGCGTCGTTGGCTCCGCCTGTCGTTAGCTACGCCTGTCGAGCAAGTCCTGCGGCTAAGTCCGGAGGGTAATTAGTCCGCCGAGGGGTAATGTCCAACGAGGGGGGGGGGGAGGGGGGGGAACCAAAAAATGCCACAATAATAATAATAATACTTTGAAGGCAAAAGAAAATACCTAATTAAAAGTCGTCTTGTCATCAGATGACACAGATCATGTAAATAGTTATTGCCAAAGTGTTTTCAAAGCTGGATTGCAAAAATTCTTCTGCTTTGAATCAATGACTTCCAGCATGCAAATTTTAAGAACTATGTACCCAGATACACTTTGGTTTAGAAGTTACATGCATCACGTATATTTCAATTCTACATTATCCAGGAAGGCCATTTATACTCCTTAATTTAAGCTCAACTGATGGCAGTTTCATCTTCACCACTTTCCCTCTGCCAATCATGTTGTTTTATAAGGGTATACCTTCTTTCCTATAAATATTTCCAAATTGATAGAAAAAAGCAAAATTGGAGGAAATTTAGTTCTAAACTAGTTGATTTCTACTTGACTGGCCAACGATGAATGGTCATGATGCCAATGAACACCTTAGAAAATTTGTTGGTACTAAGCAGATTTCCCATTACTCACCTGAAATAGTATTTTTTACAGAATATATGTATAGGCTATTTAACAGCTGGAAATACAAGCTTGGAAGTAAGGAAGCAATTCATCAAAACTTTTATCTGGAGCATGTTCCTTTACGGCAGTGAGGCATGGATGATGACAGCAGCGGAGAAGAAAAGGGTGGAAGCATTCGAAATGTGGTGCTATCGAAGAATGATGAAGATAAAATGGATCGACCGAGTGACAAATGAAGAAGTCCTAAGAAGAGTGGGAGAAAAGAGAGGTCTACTGAAAACTATAAAACGAAGACGGGACAACCTAATCGGCCATATCTTAAGACACGATGGCCTGATGAAGACAGTCGTCGAGGGAAAAGTGAACGGGAAAATGGAAGAGGCAGGCCTCGTATGAGTTACATGGAGCAGGTTGTAAAGGACGTGAAAGAGAGGAACTACGTTGGTATGAAGAGGTTGGCCGATAGAAGAATCGAGTGGAGGGCTGCGTCAAACCAAGCCTAGGATTGTTGACCCTTGATGATGATGATGATAGGCTATTTAAATATAATTACAGAAAGACAGATTGGTAAAATGTTAGGTGACATTATTGTAATTTTAAGATCATTGAATAAGGTTATTTCAACGAAATTCAATTACTCTATTCATGCAGCAGCTAGCAAGTCTGCTAGCAAGCAAGACAGAGCATTTACCATGAACTTCTTAGTACTGTGGAATTTTTTGTACTTTCCCCCTCCATTCCTCATTGGAAATTACCCATCGGCGGACTAATTACCCTCCGGACTTAGCCGAAGAACTTGCACAACAGGCGTAGCTAACGACAGTCAGAGACAACAATGCCTACGATTCCAAAGTGCATCAATTTCGGACTGCATTGTGAAAACAAATTGCACCGTCAGAGTGCACCACCACCTCACCGGAGCAGCCATCACTTATGTAGCACCCTGCGAATGCGGACGAAGACCAGAAGTTTGGCCATTTCACATTTTATTGCGAAGAGACCAGAGAATGTCAACCGAGAAGACGATAGACATCGAGTAAAAAATTTAAACGAATTTTTCAAATCTAAAAAAAATTCAAGCAACAATGGGAGTCCTCATCACTAATATAATAAAGACGAAGAAGACTAAATAATCAGTGCAGTTAACCTGATGAAGCTGGCAGGAGGACCAGCGAAGTATTGTTTTTTGCAATTTTTAAACATCGCGGAATGAATCCCGGAAAAACAAACAGTCATGTTATTGATTTGCTTAATCATGGCATTAATATTCACCACTTACTCCTCAATGTGTTCCTTTTAATGATAGAGATGTAGCCACTGAGGCACACCGGTGAAAAATGTTTCTATTCTGTTGCAACACTACAATCAGTGGAAAGAAGACATTTAATTTTTCAGATGCCATTGAAATATATTAATGACAAGAAAACAATACAATTGCAAACACAGCTACAATTTTGCAGTTACTTTTACTATGATATTCCAAAAAGAATACAGTCAATTCACCAACTTCTCCCAGACATTCTTCAAACCATTCTCATTCTCAAGAATTGCAATTGGACATAGTGGAAGCGATGGTGTGGATAGGAGGAGTTTTCTCCCATAATCTAAGAATGGACTAATGCATTGATTTGCATTTTACCTATTACTACTGCCTACAAACACCATGATCAAGGCCCGGTAGTTCCCCTTAAATTTTGAAGCCATGCGATGCGCGGCGCCGCCATCTTACCTCGACCCATCTTTCAAAACTTAGAATACGCAGCCTATTCCAATTTTTTCTATTTATTTATGACGGAGGCACATCGAGCAATTACTTTGATACTATTTCCATTAGTGATATCAAAACACTGTTTTTATCAGCAAACTGCAAACTCAGAGAGGATTATTCCATTTTTAAGATATATAAGAACATTGGCTTCTGACTTAAGGCCATTCTACAATGGGCGTAAGCCGTAAGACGTAAGCCGTAAGAGCTGTCGTAAGGGCTGTCTTAAGACGTAAGGAGCTGTCGTAAGGGACATGGCCAAGTCCCATCTCTACGTCTTACGTCTAACGGCAGGCCAATCAGAGCGCCTCATTACTACTGCCGGTTTCAGTCACGGGTTGTTGCTTTTGTGGACGTTTTTTTGACTTGGAGAAGAATTGCGGACATATTTGAAATAATCTTTGTTCGTGAACTTGAAAGATGGCGAGTTTTAGAGGAGCTTATCATTAACTGATGCCTCATTGAATAATATTTGGATTGTTTCATCCCACATTCTAACTAAATCTTTATTGTATGAACCAGTTTCTTGGTTTATTTCGATGATTAGTGGTCTTGTAAGTTTTAAATGGCATATACTGATCGACACCCACCAATATCGTCCAAAATGTCATAAACTCAGTGGAATGGACAGTTGTAATTCTATGATAAGATGAAAGGGTACACTGAAATAAATAATGTAAATCAAAGATTGTCTTGCTGTTAACTTTCTTGACCGTTATTTATATAGAAATCAATAGTTAGACAGCGGACTAATAAGTGCATTGAAGTCCATAATGATCTTTGCTCTGAGCTTTTTGGTCATTTAAGACCGAACAACATTGATTTGTTTCAGTTCTGATCACATCCCAGACAGCCCTGTTAGCATTGCAAATGCTTGTCGTAGTATTAAGTTGTGGCGATACCCCGCCACAACAGCCACATTGGCAATTAATCATATTCATTATGTAGTCATGCATTATATTATTATTATTTATTATCAATTATTATTTATCATCAATTATTATTATTTATTATCAATTATTATTATTTATTATCAATTATTATTATTTATTATCAATTATTATTATTTATGATTTTATTCATCTTCATACCAACCGGGCAACAATACTGTTTTTGGTTACCAGAGAGTTGTTGATGAGTTTGGAGAGAAAGACAGAATCTTGTGAGTGGAGCTGAATAAAATAGCTATCTACAATAAGAAATTAGCGTTTCATTCCGCACGAAGACGCTAAACTGGTGACCCCGACGTCGAAAAACACGACGGACAACGGACCCCTGACGACGACCTTTTCATCGGCCTCCGAGCTTCTACGGACATCATCGCACACCGCAATACACGGGCTTCTCTGCGCTACTCGCACAGCATTCTGCGTACCTAGCACGTCCTTAAAGCACCCATGGCAGACGCAGAGGAAGTCGACAAACTCCAGGCGCAACTCGCGGAACTCAAGCAGCAGCTCGTGGCCCAGCAAGCGCAATATATGCAACAGCACATTGAGTCTCCACCGCAAGAGCATCAGGCAGCGCTACCTCCGCAAATATCGCCGCAGTTCTCTCCGCTTCCTGATCCCGCCGGTATCGGTCCTGCTGCCATATATCGCGTCACGCCGAAACTGCCTCCTTTCTGGCCAGCTCAACCCGCAGTTTGGTTCGCCCAGGTAGAATCACAATTTTCCCTGGCCAACATCACCTCGGACCGTACTATGTACGATTACGTCGTGGGAAATCTAGACCATCGCTTCGCCAGTGAAGTCAGCGATCTCATAGTAAACCCACCGGCCGCAAATCGTTATCAGACGCTTAAAGCTTTGCTGATACAGCGCGTCTCTCTCTCCGAGGAGCAGCGGGTTCGGCAACTTCTCACAGCAGAAGAGCTGAGCGATCACAAGCCTTCTCAACTCCTACGACACATGCGTTCTCTCATCGGCGCCACGCAAGTGCAGGACTCTTTCCTCCGCACGCTGTGGCTACAGCGTCTCCCGCTCAGCGCGCAGGCCATTCTCCAAGCGCAGGCCACAACACTTCCGCTCAATCAGCTGGCAGACATGGCCGATCGCATCGTCGCCGTCGTTCCGCCTCCGATAGCCCCAGCCATCCACGCCGTACGCTCTACGCCTGACATTTCGGCATTGAATCAACGGATAGAGGAACTCGCCAAGCAAGTCCAAGATCTACGAAATCGTGTTAGCAATCCTCCATATACACGGACCCGGGATAGATCTCAGCCTCGTCCCATGCAATCCACAGGCACTACACAGCGCCCCGCTAAACTTGGTATGTGTTATTACCATCGCAGGTTTGGTGTCGAAGCCAGACGCTGCACCCAGCCTTGCTCCGCCAAATCAGTGAGCCCGTTAAACTCCAACGGCGACTCGTAACGGTGGCCACGAGTCGTCCTACCACTGGGTGCCGCCTCTTCGTCACCGATCGCCACTCCCGACGACGTTTTCTCATAGACACGGGATCAGACCTCTCTATCTACCCAGTCAACTTTTGCACCGACCACCGGACTTGCACGGACTACGAGCTCTCCGCCGCCAACGACAGCCGGATCCGTACCTACGGTACACTACCTCTACGCCTTCAGCTTGGCCTCCCTCGCGACTTCCTTTGGCGATTCATCGTTGCTGACGTCACCGAGCCAATCATCGGAGCAGATTTCCTAACTCATTTTCACCTAGTTCCTAACATGGCCACCGCTCAGCTCGTTGATACAATCTCTGGCCATTCTGCATCGGGTCATCGCGGTCGATCTTCCCAGGGCAGCGTGCGCGCTCTGTCGGGATCTTCACCCTATCATGCCCTCCTGGCCGAGTTCCCTAACATCACCCGGCCTCCAGGCACTCCTCGGGAAGTCCACCATCACACGAAGCATCACATACGCCTCCAACCCGGACCGCCGATCTATTACCGTGCCCGCCGTCTAGCTCCGGATCGACTTCGGGATGCACAAGCAGAATTCGAGCTACTAGTACGCGAAGGCATTGTTCGTCGCTCACACAGCCCTTACGCCTCACCACTTCACATGGTTAGCAAGAAGGATAACAGCTGGAGACCTTGTGGCGACTACAGGGCCCTCAACGCCCGCACCATTCAACCCGCTTCGGCCGCACCATCCGTCCTCCAAACCGATTTGCAGCCGACCCTCTTTTTCCCCACGGGGGGGAGTAGTGTGGCGATACCCCGCCACAACAGCCACATTGGCGATTAATCATATTCATTATGTAGTCATGCATTATATTATTATTATTTATTATCAATTATTATTTATCATCAATTATTATTATTTATTATCAATTATTATTATTTATTATCAATTATTATTATTTATTATCAATTATTATTATTTATTATCAATTATTATTATTTATTATCAATTATTATTATTTATTATCAATTATTATTATTTATTATCAATTATTATTATTTATGATTTTATTCATCTTCATACCAACCGGGCAACAATACTGTTTTTGGTTACCAGAGAGTTGTTGATGAGTTTGGAGAGAAAGACAGAATCTTGTGAGTGGAGCTGAATAAAATAGCTATCTACAATAAGAAATTAGCGTTTCATTCCGCACGAAGACGCTAAAAAGTAATCGTATATTTGTTGAGTGTTCTCTATTCTACGCCAGAAAAAATCAACACTCATTTGTCTTCAATATCCATGTATATACGACCGGAGTGCTTCCGAATGCACCGTCATCGATATTTTTACGGCATACGTCAGCATTGGAGATTGCCTGTCGTATGGAAATCCTTACGTCTTAAGTGCTACGGCTTACGTCCATTGTAGAATGGGCTTTACTTTCGATGCATAAATAGAGTTTGGATACAAATAACAAAATAACAGGAGGGCCTATGGAAAAACTGATCACACCGTAATATTTCTTAATTATTTCTGCACTTTTTGACGGTAAATTGAAATTTTTGAGGAGCATTATAATATTTTTATTCATCGGATGTTAGGTACGGAAAAAGTGCCGCTTTTTGATGGTCTTTGAAGAAAGTGACGACTTTGATGATTTGTATCCCAACAACAAGTTGTTCAATAACATTAAGTTTTGAACATGTTTTCGGAGTAAATGACAGTCCCAAGATCAACAGTTCTCCTCCAGTTACACAGGGGTCAAAGGTCACCTAGGTCTAGGTAGGCAAATATGGGCAACAAATGGGACATAAATGTTTGACAAAGTACGGACCCTGTATCCATCTTCTCATCTGTTGATCTCCAAGGACTACACGGGATCATAGCTCATGAGGTGCATGTGTGTTATTGGGGGCAAAAACGTGTCGTATATTAGATTTAATGAAATAGGTGCCAAGTCGATGATAATATTTCAAGATTCCTCTTGTCATCCTATTCACTCCAAGAGTTACGCTGGAGTCACTTTCAGCAACCTCACTTTGCCACTCCATTTCTCTTTGGCTTCTGTTTATACGATGGTTAAATTCACCCTGAGAACAATATTCCTTAGTTGAAGTTTGATATAATCGCGATTCACACCATGAACCGGCGGTGCAATGCATCGTGTATAGAGGGGACGCCACAGTGGTCCAAAATGGGAAAAAATTGGCCAAAATTAATACTGTCGTTATATCAACGTACTTACAAAGTAAAATAGTTGAATCCCAAGGTTATTGACCTGCTGAATCCGATTTTGAAGTTATTTTTTATGTATCTCTAAATGTTAACATTTTAAAGAGATATAATTATTTAAACAATTTCCAAATATACTACGGAAGTAATTACTTAATACGTAATTTTACTTAAATAAATTAATTACGTAATACGGAAGTAATTACGTAATTAATGAATTCATAGTACTTCGAGATCCATGTAATGCTTCAACCCTGTCGTTCACGGGATTCGAACCCACGACCTTCAGCTACCGGCTTGCGCGTTAGCTACCCATTTAGAATAATTGAACACTCTAATTTAGGTTTAATAATATATGATATAAGTGATATATAACTTCTGGAAAAATAGGAAAAAAGATATACTTGATGCTTTCATATAGGCATATTTACTTTGGCATACCTAATCATTTTTATCTAATAAAAGTCTTATTCCGCCATCACTATATCGGACTCATTGTCGCTGTGCGTATCAGCCAGGGCAAGAAGATTTTTAACTTCAATTGCTAAGTTTACCTCCGTTTTCTTCAACTCTTCAACACGCCTGATACTTAAATTAATCGATCTGAGACTAACAATGATGTCTGGAATAAGTCTTCATTTGTTGCCAACCTAGACAATTTCCCCGTGAGATACTCCCGGTATCTTCTTATATTCTTATTGACTTTATGACTTCTTCTAAGAAGTGTCCAATTAGAATAAATGATTCCTTGGAAATGGCTGCTTAGTGGATCAGCATCTTATGCACAGTAGATAGCATGTAATACCGTGCGTAGAGTTGGACATTCAGATCTGTTTCTTGATTAGTTTTGCAGCAGTTTCGAGGCCTTTGCTGCGAAAGTTAATTGAAGCAGTTAGGGCTATCTCAGCTGGCAACGTGCTGACTCTGAGTTCTTCTTCTTTTTTCTCTTTCGCTTGACTCCTCAATTTTTTTGGTCGTCGCCCTATTTCAGCATACTCTTGCGAAAATGCAAAATATTATTTTATTACTAACCAATAAAATATTAACATCTTATCAATTAATCGCAATTGTAAAAATGGATACTCACCGTGCGTACTGGGAAGACATGCACATGAAGGAAGTTTAAACTCCAGCGATAACAAGTTTTTGAACTTTTTCCTGCAAAATTTATCCGAACGCGAGCTTTGTTCCCACTTTTCCAGATACTTGGGGAAAAAATTTCTGCATGCAGCGCATCAGAATGTTTTTGGCAGAAACATCTCCGTTTATATTAAATTCAGCAATAAAGTATTCCATAACGTATTGTTTCTTTGAAGCTAAAGAATATCTATTTCGCTCCATAAATTTCTCGTTCAGCTCAAGGTTCGTTATCTCTATGACATCCATTACAACTCTTAAGACATAATCTTTTAGGGCTGAAACGAGAACGCTGAACCAAATACGTATAAGAAAATGCTATGCCAACCACAAAAGAGATCAATCAATAAATATAAAATCAATAAAAAGTGCAAAACTAAGAATGATGAATTAAAATTGGAACAAGGAATGGGAATAAACACATCTATCTTTTTTCTGGCGTATATTGATGGTTAGGTGTCAGGCAGGAGAGGCGTTTCTTTCCTCTGAGCAGGACAAGCTTTCCTCTGCGCGTAGCAGATCAGAACACGCTTCTGTGCACTTCATGGTTCTACACTGAGTATAAATGAGTTAGTTTTCGAAGTGTCAATGCTTAAAACTACGGCAGAGTTCGTGGGTGTTGACCGTTATCCTCGTTCTTCCGTAGTATTCCAAGAAATCTTAACGCACGTGCAGATAGAGTTCTGCTTTGGTGGCCTAAGTGCAATCCGTCCCATCGTCAATGAAGAGCACGCGGCTGGTTTTTTTTTTGGTTTGAAGGCAATAAATGTGCAACCGAAAGCTGCCCTTTTCAGTCAAAATATCTCTTTAGGGCGGCGAGGGAACAGCAAGGGTATTTTGAAACTTTTATTGCTCTGTGGAAGGCCTTATCCTATTTCCAGAAGCGAGTGGTGGGCAGGCTTGTTCAGACGTGATAGAAATATTAAAATATACGAATTCAAAGCAACAATTAATTGCTGAGTAAACATCTGTAGCTTTTCGTTTGGATTATAATTTCTATCATGGTATAAAGGTATATGCTAGCACGTAAACCGACCCTCATTAAAAACAGAGATAGACCTCATTGATGAACTTTGGGTGAACAAAAATATCCAATACGCGAGAAAAGAATATAATTTGGTACAAAACAGTGCAAATTATGTATGAAGATGAAAAATCTGTAACATTCCACAAGAGTAACTATTGATAAAACCACTTGGGTCACTGCGCAGCAGCTCGGCCGCCGCCGCCGCTGCGGGCCGAAGATGCGGAGCGGTGCGTTGTACCGCTCAACTTAAAACCGTCTGGAGGTCAGATAAGCAAGTATAAGCAAGATTTTTTTCTTCGTCGTGTTTAATTGGCTTTTCTGCTCATTTACATATGAAAATGTCAGAGGAGCATAAAACAATAATGATGCATTTATTAAAAAAAAATAATACATAATGGATAAATATTTCTAAAATATTTAAAAGGTCAACCAAGTACTCAATTGGAACAAAATTACCGGATTTTTATTCTATGAGGTATCACAATTCCGTGAAAAAATTAGTGAAGGACACTTATGTACTTAAAGCCTTCTACTATCAAGGTGAACTTCACAAAAATTTACAGATTCAACGCGACGGGCGATTAACCCTTGATTTACCCAACTTTCACGAGTGATACACATTAATGTGTGCAATAGAGAGACCGATTTAGTACCCTATTTTGTAGGCCATATCCTCTACAGTACGAAAACACCATCTTGCAAAAAGTCGAAAAATTGACTTTTGGCCAGGTATTTCCGATTTCGGACCACTGTGGGGCGTGAAGCTCACTTAACACAACCCGCACGACAAAAAAGCGCTATCCCGCTGCTTACCACTACCCACGACAGTCTAGTGTGAAGAGAGTATCTTTGCAAATTAAAATTTTGGAAAAAAAATTCTGACTTTCTTGTATCTCGATGTTTTTACATTTAAACCTTATGAGGCAAAATTTGATTGAATTTTGGACCTTCATTCTGGGGTCAAAAAATCGAATTTTTAAAATGATGCTCACACCGCACAAAACATGGGACCTTATTCTAGCTTTGTATCAAATTTCATCATCGAGTGACAAATAAAAGTTCCTTAAATTTGAGGTCAAAAATGACACATAATCCATGGATCGGTCTGCATAGAAACTTCGAGTTAACCCGTTATTTTTATTCTTCCGCACTTAAAATGGCAGCCATACACTGAGCAAGTATTAGTCATTAGTCAGGTATTAGCCTCTGATGAACTGTGTTTTCCCTTCAGCAATAAACACCACTATTTTCAGCGAAGCACTCTTCACACTGAACTGTCGTGGGTAGTGGTAAGATGGCGGCATTGCGCAATATGTCGTGCGGGTTGCATTAGGTTGGCTTCAGCCCCCTCTATGCATGATACATTGCACTGCCGATCTATATCTCTATATCTGTGACCATGATTCACCCCATGATCAACATTTTCTGTTCAAAAAAACAATGACTGCAAGAAAATGGTCAATACTGAAATAATTTAAAACATGCTGGTTGATATTTCATATTTTATTTCTACCTATTCAAATTTTCCCAACATTGAAAAAAATATCCAAGAGCTAAAACTTCAGGATTACATACAGTTAAAAGTGAAAAGCAATAACAAAGACATGAAAAATCACATTTACACTACTGAAAGAAAATGGTCAATACTGAAATAATTTAAAACATGCTGGTTGAAATTTCATATTTTATGATGAGTTTGAGGGAAAATACATGGGGAAATTACACTGATAAGTTGGGTTAAGTTTGATGATTCTCGGAACATTTTATCATTGAAAAACAGTCAGAAATAACAAACCTAGATCTATAATATGCTATTGGTGTAAGGACACAGGTAGAAAAATATAAATAAATAAATAAATAAAATAACCTATTCAAATTTTCCCAACATTGAAAAAAATATCCAAGAGCTAAAACTTCAGGATTACATACAGTTAAAAGTTAAAAGCAATAACAAAGACATGAAAAATCACATTTACACTGCTTCCACACATGATTAAATCAAGTTAGAAAGCAAATGGGGAACATGATGAAAACTGGGAGAAATTAAAAATCCATCAGAAAAGCTTATAGTAGAGCAAGCATACGGAATGGAAAAGTAAACTTATTCAGTGTAAATTTCATCTGAACTCTAACAGTTCAAATATCAGGCACTTCGTATCACCTCAGTCTGATTTAATGTTAGGCACATATAACATTGCTTGGACTCTCAGCAAGTGCAACCCTAAAGAAACAAAGAATCACACTTATCTTTGTGATGGATTTGCTGGCATAAAAAAACAGAATGCCAGCACTAAACCTCTGAGGTCTACCTTATTAACATGAATGAAACTCCACATGTGCACAATTTACATGGCAAGAAGTCTATTCACTTTCTTTAGTGCAAGTCCAAGCAACTCTGCCACAGCTGGGCTGCATCCATGCTGCTCTATAGCTGAAAAGGTAAAAGTCCTGAATTTCTCATCCCTATCTATAAGCGTGAAAGCTCCCATCTGAGGGCACAGAATTATTTTTCGATGGTCATGGAAGTTAATCTGTAGAAAAATAATAAGAGCACAGCAAATAAGTGATACAGCAGGGAAACCACAAAAGCATCTACAGTAGAACCTCTTTTTTACGAACCTCTAATTTACGAAATGACACCAATTCACGAACCATTATGCCGGTCCCGATCTTTGTATATAGGAAAACCATGTAAAATGACCTCTATTTTACGAAACCTCGATTTTATTGATTTACGAAGTGAGAGCCCGGTCCCTTGGAGTGATTGACCTCTGTTTTACGAAATTTTTGAAATGATTTTGTAGCACTGAACTATGTACAATGGAATAACGATCGCTGTATTCCGCGAGAGGAGCAGCTGAAGCCAGATAGGTAGAGATCCGTGAAATTCGCGATATCGCGAAATAAAACGAAATTTCGCCTTTTTCGCGATTTTTACGTGAATTAGCGAAAAAATCACATGTAAAGAGTCATAATCGATTAAAGTCTAAGCCTTCATTGTTTAACGCGAAATATCGTGAAATCGGGAAATAAAACGAAATTTCGTCTTTTTCGCGATTTTTACGTGAATTAGCGAAAAAATCACATGTAAAGAGTCATAATCGATTAAAGTCTAAGCCTTCATTGTTTAACGCTTACGACGTTCATTCGCTCTATCTCATTACGATTCAAAGGTCAATAGGCTTGTTTTGTCTCGCGCATATCGATTTCGCGTAATATCGCGCAATGTAGTGATGCCTCCGCCGGAATTTCCCGTTAAATTAATCACCACCTCTCTCTTCGATTCACATTTATCAATCCTGAATTCTCGGAAATATCTAGAATGATGCGCTTTCTCTCCTGAAGAATTAGATATTCTGAACCAATAATGTGCTGAACACGGCCGCGGAAGATCGGAAATATAAGCTCACGCGCCCGCGTCAATGCCGAGCAGTAATTCCGGTGACTCACCGCGACGCAGTAGACAGCGTATTTGGACAACTTGGAGGTGTTGCCAGAGCATGGGAGTGTCACCGCAAAAACTATTTCCTACTGTTGGAGATCAGCTGGTTTTGGTGACACATCAGTTCTGGAGAGAGAGGAGTTAGTGGAAGATAACCTCCATTTTACAAACCCTCTGATTTACAAAGCTCAAATTTTTGGGTCCCTTCAACTTCGTAAAATAGAGGTTCTACTGTATTTCACATCACACAAGGACTAATAGCTACAAAAATACACTTATAAAAGGACAAAGAGTAAGACTGGTAACAAATCTTTTAGCCACAAAAATAGCAGTTACATATGAACTGCCTTAGTGCTGTCCGCACGTAAAGGGACTGGTTGGCATGCAGAAAGTAAGTGAAATTGCTTTTATTGGAAAACAGGCACAGGACTGCTCAGCGGAGAGCGGGCATGCATGCCTGTTGTTGATAAATGGGGTTTTTATAACACCTATAAATGTTTAAACGCCTTTTTTGTTTAAACTATTGGATATATACGCCCATATGTGGGGTGATTCATGAACAGCATTCAGAGCTCTATATGCATACGAATTTTCATCAAGATCTGCGACCCGTTTATGGGACACTCCCCTTGTTAGTAGTAGAAAAGTAACAATATTACCTCCCAAGATCATTCATTCCACTGACGATCGACGGAAAATACGACAGGTAATAACCTGCAAATAATTTTTTTTCCTGGAAAAGATTTAGGTCCGTGCTTTTTTATAGCTATGATTGGGTGATAGAGGGCAACTAAAGTGAATTTGGGCCAGCTGCCATCATAAAAGCATAGATGTTTGAAGCAAATGTCTCTTTTTAGCATCCATACTTGATTCCCGTCTATACTGACTATTCCGAAGATAAAAATTCTTATTACGAAATGTTCAACTTTTGTTTTTTATACCTTTTCGATACTGGGATAAAATTTTTCCCATCAATATCACTATCAGTATCACTCAATAAAGTACTTGTAATACTATTGCCAATAAGGAGCAAGAGGTAAAAATATGGTAAATCTTTAAAACTGCAAGCAACCACACACATGAATAATATGAATCTATTTAGAGAGAGAGAGAGAGAGAGTAATACATATCCAATGCAACAATAACGATGTGAAAAGACTGAAGACAGATACTTACTTACATTCTCTAACTAAGCACCCAAAAAAGACTATTTACCTGGAGTGTGCCATTTGTCAGATGCATAACCACAGCCTGTGATGTACGGATCCACTCGTGTAGCCAGGGTGGTCGAGCAAGATTATCAGATGGTTTGCAAGCGACATTTCCACCAGCTTTCGAAAGATTCTCAGCCATATAGTGCAAGAAATAATTTAACAATTTCATCTTCTTCTCCAGAGTAGAAGGGTAGTCGTTTGTTGTGTAATAATGCTCCTTCCTATCTCTATCAATGTAATGTAAGTTTCTGAAAAAGAAATTAAAAAAGTTACAAAAATCACTCAAATGACAAAAAATTATATTCTGCTGTACAATAAATGAGCCTTTTGACCGCACATAATGACGAAATTCCTTAACCAACAATCCACTTACTTTCTCCATATAACAATAATCTATTAATCCTTCACCCTTTTCGCTCAGCTAAAACCAGAAATGGTCTATTTGAGAGAAGTTTTAGGAGCAACCCAATTCTGTACCGCAACCCAATTCTGTACCACAACCCACACCAATCAACAGCCAGTCCAATATGTACCAAAATCAATCACACGGTATAAGAACACATCATATGGACAGAGAAATCTTGCTTTAATGCTTTCTGCGGGGCAACTACAATTGCAAAAAACTATCAATAAGTAAAACTAAATTCAGACCCCTAATTTCCAGAATTCTATAAACTAGCAACTATATTGTCTAGCACATTTTTGATACAGTCCTTAGCTCATGGAATGCCCACTGCAGAGATCTATAGGTCAAGGCACATTCCAGTTACTTGGATTTATTTAGGTGGTGCACACAAATAAGCATGTTTCCTACGTACCGGTGCTAACATATATCAACAATGTAACTGAATGGAGGCCGACTCAGTAAAAATGGTATCATATTCAATGCACGGTGTACAAAACATAACTTCCAAGGGCCGGTTTTATAATAGTTAACGTGGACGTTAACCGGTTCTCAAGCCAAACATTCAGTTTTATATTCTCTCATTATGTCCAATCTGGTCATTAAAGTGCAAGTTATCGTAACGATGGATTTCCAAGGGTTAACTAGAATATCCGGATGGGACTCTGGCTACAGATGAAGATTTTGAAGGCAAAGAATTAAAAAAATTCGGCATTGGAATTCTATTTCAAAGTAGTTCTGGTAATATCGAGTGATGCAGTGTTTTGGTAGGTTTCGTCTCACAAAAGCCAACGGTGAAAATGTAAATAAGTTATTGGCAATTACCATCAAAGGAATTAAATTTTAAACCAATTAAGTTTGAGCTTTGAAGATGATTTAAGATAGAATGCAGTTAAGTTAAGATCCAGTGTTAAGGTTACGTATTCTCTAATTGACAAAAGAATGTTTGATCATACTCTAGGTGCCCGGAGTTGGGTGGGATTTACACCTTGAATTTGTGAAGTTAGGCAACTTCTGAGATATATCCACCTCGGCCTCTTCTATTGTGATCTTGTGTTGATGTTGGGTTGTGTTATTGGTCATGTTGTGGTATACAGGTAATAGTTGATGTAATACCTATAATGGAGGGTAATGAGTTTTGAGTGAAGTATTCGTAATACAGGTAAAAACGGCAGTATAGAGGATTAACTCATTCGCTGCGGCTCACTCTCCGGAAACCTACTCGTCACATGTGACGGAAACGTGAAAGCGTTACAGTGAAAACAAAAAGGTACGTTCACAGCAGCGAAAGGGTTAAATGGGCATTTATGTCGAAGAATACTAGTTCGTGCTAGCAATGAGAGAAATTCTAAAAATTATTTGTCCCACACAAGGAATTGCAGGAATGAGTGAGTGAGGATTTAGTTGAGAATTCCACCTTTAATGCAAATATCAGCGATAGTTAGCTTTAAAAAGTCTATATTAATGAATTGGCTCGTTCTTTTTCCTGTGTTATTACTCAGGTTATGTCATAAACGTTCATATAATGCCATCAACAAGGCTTGTAAAAACTTTTAAAACCTAGGAAGAATTAACTAACGATAATGTTGTGACAAACCATACGATAATTCCTGCTAGATAACTATAATCACTTCAACATGAGACAGAATATATTTGCAATGTTTTGTGATTTACAGTAATAGCAAGTTAAACATTATTTGGATTAAAATGACATTTACTTCTGACGTAGAAATTAGTTTTGCATGTTTTTCCATTATAACCCAGTGTTTCAATTGCAATAGGTACAGTGAAATGCAGTGTTCGAATGTATACCTAACTTTTAGAATAACTCCAGATGGTAGTTGTGTACCAACTACAGTAGAACCTCTTTTTACAAACCTCTAGTTTACGAAATGACACCAATTTACGAACCAATCCACCGGTCCCGATCTTTGTATGTAGGAAAACCATGTAAAATGACCTCTATTTTACGAAACCTCCATTTTACTGATTTACGAAGTGAGACGCCGGTCCCTAGGAATGACTGACCCCTGTTTTACGAAGTTTTTAAATGATTTGAAGCACTGAAATCAGTATAATGGAATAATGATCGCTGTATAAGGCAACAGTAGCAGTTGAAGCCAGATAGGTCATGTCGAGAGGACCCTCGGCCCATGTATTTTATATGGGAAAATGTGGAAAAACTTAGTGTGGGAATAGAGATGGGCAAATTACGGTAATTTTCAATTGAGGTAAATTACCGTGGTAAATTACAATAATTTTCGAAAATAACCGTAATTTTCTGGTAATTTTAAGTTTTGAGTTGCAAATCCTTATCAGAGGACTCCAAACGAAATCAAATAGCATTGAGATATAAATGCCGACGCTTATGTCAAACATATCACGGTGTTTATCTATTATAACTCGTTAAAAAAATCAAAACGAAGTTGGCAGCAACACGCAATTTGCCTCTCTTTTGTCACACTATGAGAAATTCTCGTTCCAAAGACATACCACTGCGCAATGTACATTTTTTATTTTACTCTGAATTTATTGGAATTAATCATGGACACAATGTAAAAAATCGTTTAACTTATTAATTAATAATATCACCATTTCCAATGGTTTCTTCGTGAGAAAGAAATTTTCTGAAAAATAACATTTTTGAAAATTACCATTTATTACGGTAATTTTCAGGGGTGTTGGTAATTTACGAAAAATACCATGGTAATTTACCAAGTTGCCCATCTCTATGTGGGAATAGTGCTTTTTGACGTGCTTAAACTAGCAAAACTCCTAGAGACTGATCATCCAAATTGCAATCCAATCCTAATTATATGATCCAAGGAAAAAATGTTCACAGATACATTGCACGACACCTACTTTTTGTAAACAATGCCACTGTTCATAAAATAAGCGGACTAGTGCTTGGTAATTTCTATTCCTTTTCTATCATTTTGTGTATTGCGAATACCTAACTCGTCATCACTAAAGTCCATATTTTCTCTGGAATTATTTTAAATTAGCTTTAAGAAAGCTGCCACAACCCCAACTCAGAACTTAGTTCAGCCTTTCACTTGACAGTAGCATTCCCATAGGAACTTCTTTGCTGCAGCTGTCGTGGAACATAGTTTCAAGAAATAATACTAATGTTGTAATAATAAATTACTTATTTTCAAATCTTGTTGCATTTTGAATATTTAATTTTGTATTAGAAGTGTTTTACGCCGTTAGTTAAGAATTTGCAATCGTGACTTATAGCTTTCTGTACCCACGAGTAAATAGTTCTGGCAAATCACCGCTAGATGTCAGCACTGTAGAAGGCATATTAAAAAAGAGGGAATTTCAAATTAACTCAAGTGAAGTTCTAAAATTGACTTTCATCAGCGGTGAAATATTATTGAATGCATTTCAGACATTTCAGACGATACGCTTTCTTCAAAAAGGACATTTCCTGGTCTTTTCACTGAAATATACTGAGTCAGTTGGAACTTTATTTTGAAATTTCCTTGTTAGAATGCATTCCTAGCTTTCCCATGTTAAAATGGCTTCTTTAATCTCAAGATTATAGTGTGAAATTTTTCACACTGCAATCTTGACAATCGCCTGAGAAGGCCGAAACCGGTTGATTTGTTTTAAATATATTTGTGGAAAAGAACCAAGTTTTTTCTTTTTTATAATGAAAAATAACTTCCACAACGTAAACTCGCCAACCATTTCTTTTAACACATAACGAATGCCCAAAGCAGAATTTTAGCCTTCAACCTTCAGGTTGCCAGGCCTGAGCACGGCCAAACTGATCACCAAGGAAGAGGAGTATTCACCACACAAAAATTCACAAAATTGGTTTGGCATACCATAATGGTAATATTTTTCATGCAGTGTGTCTATTCATGAAATGGATTACGTCAAAGTGCCACTGAATTCCTTTGCCGTGTAACACATCAATCGCTAACGTTTTATATAGTGATGGATCGGATCGGATCCGTCGGATCCAAAGATCCGCAGATCTTTCATTTTTCTCGGTTCCGGATCCAAAGACACGGAGTAAAATCGGATCCGGATCGTAGATTTTAAATTTTCGCAGCTTAGCGATCAAAGTGCCCCGTGAATGGAATGTAGGTGCGGTAGATATCGACAAGAAGAGGATGTGTAACTAAGGTCACGTAATTAGATGAAAATGATCCCGTGCAACTAGAAGCAAAATAAAGATATATGACTTTTTCCCCCATGACCCCGGTATCGCGGGAAAAAAAATACGTAGGATGTCACGCGGGTAGCTTACATTCACCGGGATTAGGCGGACAACGAGAGCTAGTGTACTGTGCGAAGTTCGATCCCAATCGCAGTTTAATTTTTTCTTTCAGTCACTGCATCGAAAATGTTATCATATTCAATTTCAAACCATTTAATCTGAATACTCACTTTATTATACTTTTGTCGTTTAAATTAGATTTACAAATGTACCACTCATAAATTAAGGATGGTCGGGTCGGATCCAAAGATCCACGGGTCTTTCATTTCATTCACTAATGAAATCATATCCAGGGACAGTAAAAATTCAGATCCGGATCAGAGATTTTAACAGCCTCGTGATCGATGCGCCCCGCAAATGGAATGTACGTATGGTAGACACCAACAAGGAGAGGGGTGACTCGATTCACGAAATGAGAAGAAGATTTTTTCTGTGCCAAAAACGAGGAAAACAAAATAAAAAATACTCGTCTTGACCTTTTTCTCCATAGGCCCGGATGTGCGAGAAAAAAATTAAGCCGAATGTCATGCTGGTCGCCTACATTCGCCATATTCCCGTGAACCTGTGAGAGCATAGTTGTTAAAAATGAGGGCTGGTGTACTGCCAGTCGCGAGTTCGATCCTTAACACTACCTAAGAATACAGCCGTGCTGTATTCCTAGGGTAATGCTAGTAGGCTGTTAAAAAAAGTAGATTATAAGAAATTTCATGTCAAACTATAAGTAAAAAATAATTAAATTTGGCGAAAGGAAATGATTGGAAAAAATTTATATTACACAATTAAATCGTGGAATCATTACGTTAAATTTACAGTGTATTTTTGAGTGACGCATTTGTAAATCTAGTTGAAGCGATAGAAGTACAAAAAAGTCAGTATCCACACACAAAGGTTGGAAATGAAGGATGATAAAGTTTTTTATTCAATGGTTGAAAGAAAAATTTTAAACAGCGAAAGAATCGAACTTCATTACCTGCAGTCCACTATTCCACTCTGTTATTGTCGGCTCACCCAAGTTAGGAGAATGCAGGCTCCCCACATGTCATTCTACTTTTTTCTTGCAAACCCAGGCCAATTGAGAAAAAATCCGAAACATTTTTTTTTTAATTTTGCTTCTAGTAGCATGAAAAAAGTTTAGTAGCATGAAAAAAGTTTAGTAGCATGAAAAAAGGTTAGTAGCAAGAAAAAAGGTTAATCTCATTTCAAGATCAGAGTTACACAACCTCCCCTTAGGAGCACAAAATGCTCAAATTTCATTTTATAGGTTATTTCTAATATGACAATGCAAAATTGTTAGTTTAGTGATATTCTATAATAATTTTTTTGTCTTAAAAATGGAATCCCCAGATATTCCATAAATGGGATCTCTTGGCTGCATTAAAAATGTTTTTGTGTTTCTAAAAAAATAATTTGTAAGCGTTCAAGGATTTGATTAATAATTGGAAAATAATTCCTTCATTAATGAAAATGAACTTAAGGTTTCTTTTAACTGCATTCTAAAGAATAGTTGTACGGGTTTCAAGAATGTATTGCTTAATGAGTATGTGATAAGGAACGTGAACTTTACATTAGAAGTAACAAGGTATTAGTTATTTCATCCCTAAATCTTGATCCAGGTAAATATAATCCACATAGATGATAGGAAATTGATATTTCTACAATAAATTTACCTGTTTTTGGTAATTCTATTGTTGCTGTATTTATATATTTATTAAAAATTCTAGGATTAGAAAAGGAATGAAATTCAGAATCGAGTATCTGAAACTAAGGATCCGAAACAGAGATAAAGATCCAAAACCCAGGCAAGGATTCAGTTACAGATCCGACAAAAAACCTGGATCCGTCCATATCACTAGTTTTACAAAAATTACTCACAAGTCATTCTCTATAATCACTAGCTTTGTTTTATCATTGAAAAAAACACCAACTGAGTCATCAGAGAGCTGATATGCAAATCCATACATGTCGGACCTATCAATCCATTTGCTAACCCACACCATTGGCTGTGCTGCTGGGTCCTCAGCATCATCTGAAACAGGAATGAGAGTACTAGAGTACAGAGCAGAGGATTAACAGTGAACTAGGGTGTAAGTCGACTGGGAGCAAAAAAGGAAGGGAATCAATACTACAAAGCCTGGAGAAATACCTTCTTTCATGAATGAAAATTATTTTGATGGTTTCAGGTGTGAATTCGTGGAATTTTGAACTCATCATGAACAGAAAATATACTTGGTTATTCCACACAAATTTATTCTTTTATAACAACCCAGGTTTCGACATGGAACGTCCTGATGATGATGTTTCACGCTGAAACCCTGGTCGTTATTTAAGAATAAATTTGTATGGAATAACCAAGTATATTTTCTGTTCGTCACAAAAAATATTTCACAACCATAGGATCTTCTTAACTACATTTTTTTGTTTTAAGGCATGGAAAGAAAATTTTTATAATTAACTATCCTTCTCTTGACTGTCAGTGTTCCTTATTTTCATTACATTCGTCTACCGAAAGACATTCAATAGAATAAATTTAAATAAGTAAGGCAGCACTGTAATTACCCATATTTCTATATCCTTCTCTAGCAGGATTTTTTCCGAGCAATTGAGTAAGCTGCTGTTGTAAAGTTGTCCAGTGAGGACGAGGATCATATGGTGCACTGGGTAGAACTTCATGATTCCGTGCCATGGGATCAATCCTTTTAGGACTGCCGACGCTTTCTGTGGAAAGTAATATATCACGTGACTAAAGATATCAATAATGTAAAGTACAATTTTGAGACACAGTACAGAGCACAGTTTCAATGAGCAAGTAGAGGTGCTCTCAGCGATGCTGTTGTTTAACTTTTTAAATGACACTTCAAACATTTTCAGTTATTTAAGCAGATTGCTAACTTCAATGCAATTCTTTTTTAGCATTAACCTATACATTGAGTTGTTCATTGGTGATGACAGCTTTTTCAGCTGTCCTTCTTCAGGTCAGAAGGGCATTCACTTCTGACTCTAAGTTGCAAAAAATTACCATGACGATAAATCCTATTTTGCTAATCATTTGTGAGATGATTGGACTCCGGATTTTAAACAAACGATGTTAGTTTGTTATGACAAGTGCTGAATGGTATTTTTTTGGAAAAAAATGCATAGTTTTTTAGGGCAGATTCCAAGGAATCACAGATTAAATTAGTGGAATATTCTTGAAAAAGGCAAGATTCAATGCTCTGCCCATCAGGTTTCCAGGCTGATGGTTACTGACCTAGCAACTAGGACTTACGGTTTTCCCTAGTTATTTAATTAGGACAGCAATTATTCAAAAATAAATACATAAAAATAAATATCAATCCACGTATCTTAGTAATTTTTCTTATCAACAGTTGTACTTGCTTTGGTATACCATGAATGTACAGTTTGTACTTTCCAATTCCCACACCCACAAGTTTCATGTACTGCTCAGCAGCATTTACAGACCATAATAGGGTCGGTTTTTCTTCTGAGAATATACGATATACAATGATCAAATACTAAGATTATAGCAACCTAAAATCAAATATGCACTTCATACAGTTTTCAGTTTGATTGTTATTTGTTAAAATCTTGGGAATTCTTGTGAAATAGTCAAACTTATGCCAGCAATTAAAATCATTCTTTTTTATTCTGTAACATTAAACAAATAAGGGCCATGGTAAGATGCTTGCTTCTCCTGAACATTGTAATACAATAGTTCGGCAGAAATTGGTAGGGAGAATTGAGCTCCGTCTTTATGTTACACAATATTGTACATTTCGTACCACATTAGATTTCCTTCTTTTCAATATGATTTGTTCAGTGGTCTCTCCTGTAAAAAGTTTTTTTTATTCCTTTTATGATTGTAACCACATTTCATTATTTCAAAAAATTTTAATATTGTGTACTACACCATGCATATGAGATATTCATTGGACATGGACCAGTAAGTTTGCTTGGAAATTATGAAATTGCATAATTTTGTGCTTCTTTAAATAAATTTCCTTCATAGTCGAGCAACACTGATATTTTAAGCATGTACGTATGAACACAAAAAAAAATACCTGTAATGCTTATTACCTGATTTACTGACGTAAACTTCACAGGCATTTAACAGGCCAAAAAGGGTAATTCACTCCCACAAAATTATTTAATTTTGGATAGGAGGCTGCTAACAGTGTATAAAAGAATACTAATTCTAACAGACCAAAAAGGCATTAAAAAAATAAGGTAAAATGATGATTGAAAATAATAATGAACTTTGTAATTTTCCACACGTTTTTTATTAACCAACCGGTTTCAACACTCACGTGTCATCATCAGGGACTAAAATTTTTGAGCAAGGGAAGGCCTTAAATAGTGCACTGGTGGGGGGGTGGAGGTTAAAAGGGAGTGAGGCATGGGGCTACATCACAGGGGTAAGAAGAATATATTGGAGGTTATGTCAAATGTTCACATTGTGGCGAATAATGGGGTATACCAGAGCAAGTGGTCAACGGGGAACATTTAAAATCCGTCAAATCGTTTAAAAGTAAAATATCGGGTGAGCACCGTCGTTCTACAATTTCATATTTCTCTAAAAAGTCAAGTTTAAAACCTTGGACGTGTAAGACTTGAGGTTTGAAGTTTCCCCGGTGGCCAGTCTCTAGTAGATGTTTAGCATACATTGAAGTCTCGTCACAGTATCTAACACACTTCTCATGTTCTTTCACTCACCCCCACCCCTCTCACCTCCACCCCCCCACCAGTGCACTATTTAAGGCCTTCCCTTGCTCAAAAATTTTAGTCCCTGATGATGACACGTGAGTGTTGAAACCGGTTGGTTAATAAAAAACGTGTGGAAAATTACAAAGTTCATTCTTATTTTCAATCATGGAAAAATTCCACAATGTGACGGCCGAAGTTGTTTCATCGAAGGTAAAATGATCCACCATACCAGCAATAGGAGTTTTGTCCATAGAACCAAACCGTGGTTCCATCGTTAGGCAGGAGAGAGGCAGCTGAGATGGTATATAACCTTAAAGCACAAATAATAAAAGAGAATATATTTAATGAAATATCAAATTTCAAAAAGAAAGAATGGAAACTGCATGTGTTCGTTAGATTATCAGATGACAAAAATTAAAGTAACGTAGGTAGTACTAAAAGGCTATACAACTTTTAAGGCTAAAGGTAACTTAAAAAACTCATTTTCAGAACAACAATTTGATTGAACAGGGGAGCAATATTAGCAAATTTCACACAACAAATTGTGGAGGCGACAATATGCATTTTAATGGGATCAGGATGTGTCACAATGAGCACCTATTCATTGCAAAATGTTAAAGTAAATAAAAGCATAGAAATATTTCGATCTTTGTTTACCTAATGAATAAAGTAAACTTAGGTATAACATCTATTTCTGCATAATACCCTGCAAGCCACCACAAAGGTGAGTGTCAGGAGTAAACCACCTCCAGGCATCCACTTTAAGTCGGAGAGAATTAAATTTACACCGACTACCAAGGGGGATAGCAAATTAATAGTCCATGCATGACCTTGAACTACTACAGCAATTGTAGTCATGTGTCATTAAATTGCTGAAAGCACACATCAACTCAAAATATTACATCTGTTTACAATGAAAGGAGCTTTTCATCTAAGTTGTTGTCTAAGTCTAAGATGTCAAGAATGTTCAGAAATAATTTGTTTCTCCACTTAGCAGGTTGAGAGAGTAAACTTGAATCAAATGCATTTCTTGTTATGAAAAACTAGAAACCACCAGCTTACGCCATTGCTTATTCATGTTATTAACTCTCAGAAAAAACTAAAAATAAAACAATAAAAACAAACAGTCTTACCAGAGACAAAAAAGTCATCCATTAGGATATCCTCAATTTTTGGCCTGTTGTTAGGATCTGGGTGAAGCATCTTCTGTGTTAATTTAGCAGCTGATATTGAAAGTGCCCTAGGCAGGTGATACTCACACCGTTTAATTCGGTCATACGTTTCCTTCAAGGAATTAGTTTGAAATGGTGGCTTCCCTACCAGCAGGGTATACCTATGAACATTAAACAAAACTAAAATTATGTTAATTAATATTGATTTAATTTTTAGAGGTGAAATCGCATTCAAATTGGAATGGTATGGTCCCAGGACAGGCTTTATGTACCAATCTAATGACAAAGTGAGAGAAACAATTCTGGTGCCACGCAAATAGAATCAACTCCAGAATGAAAAAATATGAGAGATGACAAGGCAAAGTGACTGGAGAATTGTTCCTCCCACATGATGTAGAAAGAAGTCAGGGTTACCTGATCTGCAGTTGAATATTATATTTGGGTTTACTGAGAAGGCAAATTGACTATCTTAAAATTATGGATACATTCATTCATAAATGCCGTTACCCCAACAATTGATAGAATAATGAATATCCTTGCCAGCCAACTCCATCTGGAAGAAACAGTTTCTCATCAACAGAATGTATTCAAGCAGTTCCCTAACAAACTGTTCCTGGTTAAATTTAAAGTGACAATTTTCAGATATGTATCACCAAAGCATTAATGGGAATAGTAACTAAGCTAGACAAGAGTATCTTAAATGTCATAGAGGTTGGACAAAGAGACAAATAAAGTTGACAATTGGACATAAAAATTTAATTCATAGAGCGCTCCACCTAAGCTTTTACTGATGGGCCGTAATTACTCCTCGAGTAGATAAAATGAGCTATTTAAGGAGAAACTATTGAATTCACCGACAGATGTTGATTATATGTTGCCGACTTTATGATATGACTCCGGCTCGACGGCAATCACGCGACAGTTAAGTGATTTTGCAGCCGTGGCAGAAGGGTCGGTGGCTGGCAAGTCACCGGCATTGCAGGGAGGTAAACAGTATATAAACAAACGAGATGGGGCACTAATATTTCCATATGATGCGGCACATTATTTGTCCCAAAGAAACTTTAGAAAAATTCAGTCAAGCAAACCCGGGAATTGTCATTTCGAATAAGCCTCGAAGTCGTGACGTGGTGAGGAAGCAGGGGTAAAAGTGGCTCTGAAAAGGTGGGGGGACGCCAGTGGGGGGACGCCAGTGGGATAACACTTTCAGTGTGGATGACTCACACGTGTGAGCCATGGCTGTGCGCTTTACAGGGGCAGACGACCCACCATGTTAGTCAAGAGTAAAACATACTTTAAATATTAGATGGCACACTTAGCCTGCAGCAGAGTCATTGTTTTATTATATACCGGCTTTATACCTGTGACCTAAACATTAACCTAGGGCAATTAGTTTGAAATTCAGTTCATTTTTAGTTCTCGTGGAGGAACAATTTAACAAACTTGTTCTGAATTTTTATCTTTCTTTACCGATACAAAAATAAGAATTACCCCTTAATGTGCGTCCGTTTTACTCTTTACTAATAAAAGTTCAATAGTGGAATTGGCAATGGTTGTTTTCATGGTGTATAAGACGTTTTATCATAACGATAATCGCCATTGATTGGACCGTAAGAACTAATTATCAAGAAGTTCCATTGCCTCTCTTACCGTATTTGTTTGAAAATACTTGTGCTGTTTTGTGTTTTGGAAGCATTTGCGTTGTTAAAAAGTATTGTAATGGGAAAGTTTAAATATTTTGTGGATCTGCATGGATTATAGATGACCGATAGTCCCGAATTTTCCTTATCATGTGGTCGGACACAAACTAGGAAAAGGAAATCACCGTAAAATTGGAATTTACTTTTGCGGCAGTACCCAGTCAACACAGGGTTCGTAATGACGTCTTTTATGAACTCATTCGTAAGACCCCTTTACGACTCAGCATTAAGAGACATGACGAGGTCTTTTAGTCCTCACACTTCATGACGTCAGATGAATGAGAACTTGAAGACCTCTATCCTTGAGGGTGTTTACGAGCTCCTATGGATGAATTCCGAGAGAGTTCACACACACGAGGCCTGAATAAATAGAAGAATAACGAATTCCGATTCCCCTGCTCCGGTTGGCTATGCCGAAGTTCAACGTGCTTTTATGCGGGTGAGAGTGTTTAATAATTTATTTTGCGTCGTTTATCGATGGATATACTCAAAATATTTGAAAACGGTGCTTAATGCGCGACTTGGCCTTGGTCATGGATATTCCTCCAGGGTGAAGAAGATCCAAAACTTGTACGCCAACATGGGAATTACAAATTAAAGTTTCATCAAACCATCGGTAAGTTTCCACTATGTTACGCTAATATAATGGCATGTATCTTAATTATCTGATAGTTTTACATTCATATATATTTGCTCTAATGTTAGCATAAAGTGGGGTTTTAATATAGTTGTGGGAGTGGAGCAAGATAAGAGTGAAAAAATAGTGTTTGTTCGCTGAAGTCGTCGCGTGTTTGTTCTCTGAGTTGTTTTCGTGTGTTTGTTTCCGATTTAATGAACATAATGTATTATTTTTGGGAAAATTACCTTTCTTCCGAGGCCATGAATAATTTTTCTACTCCTTCAACGCTAAAAGACTTGTGGTGATGAGGCACGTTTCATGGCCGCATATAATCCTCTATTGGGCATTATTATTGCGTGATGACATATGTTTTGGCGTGTTTTGTTCGTTTAATTAACTGCAAACCCTTATTTTTCTAATTTGTGTATGAGATAAATTATGATATTGAATATTATATTTCATGCAGATATTGAAGTGATAGTTGAATACTGTGCCATTCATATTCTAGGTTACAAAAGATTTCTTGTTTACCTTGCAGGTCGGCTGACGCCGCTTCATTTTGCAAACCTCGGGATCTACTCAACGCTGATATATGTATCTCTTGTGAACATCTGTGATCAGTGATAGGTAGTGCCAGTGTGGTGTTCCTTTATGTCCCAATTTGATACCATCCATCAGTTTGCGGTGAACTAAACTGCTTTTATATAGTTATCAGCAGAACATTGCCAGATTTTCGTTATTATTTGCTTCGGGAGTGATTAAGGTGTTCATATAGGTTTAGGTACATCTGTAACTAGTGTGTTCAAGTGGATACTGTTTGCATATATATTTTAATATTACATTTATTCCTGGTCTTTCAAATAAGTTGTGAGTAGGTTTCTCAGTTTCGCACTATTGTATCGTGGCTTTACATTTTGTTTGACTACTGTTTGTAGTGAGTGCTAATGGGTACAGTTTACATTTGTTTTTTCTTAAGACTCGACATGTGTTTGGGACCAGTGGGATGAGGTGAGTGGTGTATGAATACTTTGTTTACAGTTGTCTTACATATTCATGCCTCATCTATTCAGTGTAATCCACTGTCTTCGTGAAATAAACGAATGGTAGTAATAAACTTGTAAGTTGTTGTTGCTACTTATGTTGATCCATACTTCCAATTGCACCTCAATTTCAATGTATTTATGTATGTCTTGCAAGTCATATAGTTTCCATGTAGGTACCTTGTTCTTTTACTTAGTGCGCGTAAGGTATTTTGAAATACAATAATGTAGGTATTCCTGTAAAATTAGCAAATGGGGTAGAGTCGGCAACCCGCCGTACTTATCGGCGAGTTTAGTCGAAAGCAGCAAGTCGAAACTGATGCTGGAAGAAAAGAGAATGGAAAGGAACAGCAAGTTGATGGACGAGGACTCAGTCGCTCTAAGTGCGTCAAAAGACTTGAGAGGAACGCGACGTACTCCCAGGCGCAAGAAGGTTAACGACCCTATGGCCAGCGGAAGAGAGCTGACGAAGGGTTCTCCCTCAACCTTCAAGTGCTATACCTGCGACGAACCGGGTCACATGGCTAGGGAATGTCCTATTTGGGCGGAATTCAAGGAAAGAAGGACGAAGCAACGAATGGTGTGTGAGCCTAAGACTAACATCGCTTACAGTGAAGACTCGGAGGATGAGGACAGTGCCCTACTATTATCTGATTCATCACAACGTCCAAGGCGCGAAGACAAGTGGTACTTAGACTCGGGGGCCACTGAGCACATGTGCCACAATACCAAGGCTTTCATGAACCTAAAAACACTAGAAGAAGGAGCTGTGAAAATAGGAAAAGGCGCAAGACTGCCCATTAAGGGCGAGGGAACCATCCTCTTGGATGGAAGGAGGGGAAGGCAAGAAGCTGCGCCTACAAAGAGTTAAGAACGTACCTGGACTTTATTGCCACCTAATTTCCGTACCACAACTAACTGAAAAGGGTGTTGTTGTCACGTTCAACAATGACAATGCCCTCGGCATACTGAATGGAAAGGTAATATTTAGTGCAAGGAAAGCGGGAAATATGTATGAATTATGTACCAAAAACCCCAGCAAGCAAGAACTGGGGAGCCACCCAATCGCCCTGCATGCAGTGTCAACCAAGGAAATGTGGCACCGCCGGCTAGGTCACGTTCATGCTGAGGCATTAGAGAGGATCCCACCACTTGCTGCCCTCAAGAGCGAAGAAATGGGTGTATGCGACGTATGCGTCAAGGGCAAGATACAAAGGAGACCATTTCCTGTGAGCAATGCACATGCATCAAAACCCCTCGAATTAGTACACTCTGACACTATGGGAAGGTTCAACCCAGCATCCAAGGGTGGGTCTATGTATGCAGCCATATTCACCGATGATTTTTCTCGATACGTTGTCATGAAAACCATGAAGAATAAGAGTGAGACACTTGCTAAGTTCAAGGAGTATAAAACTATGATGGAAATTATGACTGGCGAGAAGCTCATGGTACTGAGAACAGACAATGGAGGTGAATACTGCTCTGAGGAGTTTGAAGGTTACCTGAGAGAAAATGGAATAATTCATCAGAAGACAGTCCCATACTCGCCACAACAGAATGGTCGGGGAGAGCGACAAAACCGCACCCTCATGGAAATGGCAAGGTGCATGATTATCGAATCTGGTGCAACCAAGGACATGTGGGCAGAAGCTCTGAACACTGCTGCCTATGTAAGGAATCGTTGTCCCTGCCGTGCTATTGTTGATGGGATTCCCGTTTCCCAACTTTTGAAATCGGAAATCACTATGAAAGACCTATCTGATTTGAAACCCTTTGGTTGCAGAGCACAAGCCATAGTAGAAAATCGAAGAAAGCTCGATAGCAAGACTGAAGAATGCATCATGCTTGGTTACGGGGAAGGCACCAAAGGAGGATACAGACTCTGGAGCCTTACCAAAGCACGTGCCATCATAAGAAGGGATGTAGTGTTCCATGAAAGCACTTTCCCACTCAAGGAAATAGAACTGGAATCGGTTGACCAGGGGAAGCAGGAGGAATCAACAAATGACAAATTCATGGGTGATGATGATCATGTACATATTCTGGATGAACCAGAAGAAGGCGAAGAACCGGTGGTTCACAAACAAACGGCAGAACCGCTTGACCCTAATGAATTGGTCAATACCCTGGACATTCGTCTGCCAGAAGATGACGCTGTCAATGATGCAATCGAAGAGGTACCAATCATTCCAAGGCGTTCAGGTAGATCACACAAACCAAAGTTTTGTGGCTGTACTGACTGCTACTCAGCTCTGGTGTCACTATCAGAAGATGTCCCCTCTGAGCCTACAACTGTCGAGGAAGCAATGCATGGTCCTCATCAAGCCAAGTGGGTGACTGCCATGAAGGAGGAACTCAACAAGCTGAAGGCGAAAGGAACATGGGACCTCGTTCCAAGACCTCATAACAAGAAGGTGATAGGTTCAACGTGGAAGTTCCGTGTGAAGATCAGCAATCATGGAAATCCACCCAAGTGCAAGGCCAGACTTGTCGCCCAAGGCTTCGCTCAGATACACGGATATGATTATCTTGACACCTATAGCCCTGTAGTAAGACGTAAGACAATCAGGTTGATGTTAGCTATATCTGTTGAGCAAAATCTTATTGGAGAACATGTTGATGTACTCTCTGCCTATGTAAACAGTGACTTAAAGGAGACTATCTTTTTGGAACAGCCCAGAGGATTCGAGGTAGGTGACAGAAATGAAACTGTGTGCAGGTTGAAAAAATGTTTATATGGATTGAAACAATCGGGAAAGGAATGGTATTCTATGATTAAGGGAATATTTCTGTCCATGGGATTCAACTCAACATATGGGGACCCTTGTTTATTTTTCTGCCTGCATCATGAAGCGTATGCTGCATTGTATGTTGATGACATAGCTATATGGAGTGCTAGCCAAGACAGTATAAATTGGTTCAAGTCAAATCTATCTAAGCATGTGGAGATCAGGTCCCTGGGAACTATTGCAAATTTCTTATCTTTGAGAATAAGAAGGCTGGATTGTAAATCTGTATCTGTTGATCAGTCACTATACATAGAGCAAATGTTATCTGAATTTGGCATGTCTGATGCAAAGTGTGTGTCATGTCCACTCAGTACAAGTGTAATGAAGGGGCTCAGTGAGTCAGATACTCCTGCTGATGAAGGTGAGTACAGGAAGGCAATAGGTATGCTCCTATATGCAGCAAATGGTACTCGCCCCGATATCTCATTCGCTGTATCATTTCTTAGCCAGTTTTGTTCCTGTCCCACAAGAAAATACTGGGCTGCTGTCAAACATCTGTTAAGATACGTTAAAGGCACTAGTGATTATTCTATTGTCTATCAGAAAAATAATTCATCGGTTCAGATTTTCAGTGATGCTGATTTCGCTGGAAATAAGGTTGACCGCAAATCATTCTCAGGTACTGTTGTGATGCTTGCTGGAGGACCCATCCATTGGCAATGCAAGAAACAAACTGTCGTTGCTAACTCCACACAAGAATCAGAGTATATCGCACTTGCATTAGCCACTAGAGAGGCTTTGTGGTTAAGTAGTACTCTTAAGGAAGTGAAACTAAATTTTATGTGTGATATTCCTTGTGTTAAAGTTGATAACTTGCCTGCCATATTTCTAGCCAAGGATGATGTAATAAACAACAGGTCCAAGGCAATCGATATAAGATACCATTACATTAAGGATATTGTGTCTAAGGGATTAATTAAACTGGAGTATGTGCCTTCCCACCTTAACACTGCAGACCTGTTGACTAAGGGACTGAATGGGAAAAGGATTCAAGAATTATGCACAATGATAGGACTTATGCATATGTAATGAATTTACTATTTATGTGGTGTTTGTTGTAGTGATATTGTTCAGATAGAATTACTTAATTTTTATGATGGTCCATGTCTCTTCAAGGGTTTGTTTATGTCCCATATTTCATTGTAACAATTGTTTCATGTGAGAGCTTACTTGTATAGAAGACGCCCACTGTATGGAATCAAGGGGAAGAGTAGTTTATTGCTGTCCATGTAGATGATTCCAACAGTGATAAATAAGAAAACTGCTCATGGTAAGGGTACTATGCACTAATCCCAGCTGTGCACCAGTAGTGCCATCTGTTGCCCGTGGAGCAAACTTTGTTTGGTTGCTTGAGCAACCCTATATAAATATGTTGTTTGTATTGTCAGCTGTTCTGTGTTGAAAGTTCTCAAGTTTGACCTAAATATTAAAGAATCCAACAGCCGGGAGAGTTTTCAATAAATCTGCGTTTAATAAAACAACAAAGACATCAGGTAAGGGTCAACAAGTTGTTGGTCTTACGTTTGTCCCAGATCACTTGATCTAGTTTAAAACATTGAAAAATATGGTGCAGAGATGAAGAGAGCGTTACAAAAAGTCATTGAGAGTTTAGAAAAAAGAAATTTCAAATAATAACTCTGTAAAATAATCCATAGAGTGATAAAAACATTATGAAAGCACAAGCCACGATGACGGGGCTTGATATCAGAACTCAAACCGTTTCCCGTCTGCTCTCTGATATTGAATTATGTCTCCCATTGGAGAGAGGCTGTCGTAAGAAAGCCCTTGCGGCTACGGTATACATCTTACGTCCATTGTAGACCAGGCATAAAAGCCTTTACATTTCTTCACTGAATGCCTTGCCTTATTCCACTATCACTGTAGGGACTGCAACTACTTAACTGTACGCATTATGCAGCTTTAAATAATGGGAAAGAAACGTAATCTCCAAATTTGCGACAAAAACAGATACTTCTGTTTTGTTGCAATTTATTGCCTGCATTTGTAATGGCTCACACGAACTGACAGATTTTCTAAATGGAATTTGGCATGCCATATACACAGCATCCACGCTTGATTTATATTAACTAGGGTTGGAGCAGGGATTCGAAGATTATGTGGAATCCTATCAAATCCATGGTTAAAAGATTCGATCGAATCAATGGGTTAAAGATTTGAATACCAGTCATGCAGATTCTATGTCCCAGTGGCGGAGAACTACAATAGTCCTCGACTAACGTGGACCCGAGTTACACAGATCCAGAGTAATGCGGATTTTCAGTTAGGCCGGTGACATTCTTACGTTTCTCCGCGTTTCTGTTACGTACCGCAACGGATTCAACCATGTGACAACCAGCAACTCATTGCCAAGCACACAAGAGTTGATGCTAAACTAAGGGTGTTTGGAACGCGAACTCTCATTTAAGACATTACATAGTTCGATAGGTGATATTTGATCATGATTATATGATGCATCGACTTACGCGGGAAGGTCGAAAAAAGACGTTGATATCTGCGCACAATTGACATTTTCAATCAAGTTCAAATCAAGAATAGGCAGTAAAATAAAGGGGTTTCATTGGAACAATATTCTAACAGCCTGGTACCCAAGTGTTTGAAACAGAGCAGGAAGAACTTTATAAACCTTTACTTACATTATGCATCCTATTGACCAGGTGTCCACTTCATAACTGTGGCCCATCCTGCGAAGTATTTCTGGAGCCATGTAGTTAGGCGTCCCACACAACGTTCTGCAATTATTGGGGCGTGAACAAGAAAATCAAATATTTTGTAAACCAGTCTAAGGGCCAGTTTCACCAACGAAGATAATCTTTTTACCTCGGTTAATTTAGGGATTAACCGAGTTAATGTGACTTCTCTGTTTGACCAGTACCATTAACTCGGTTTTGGTGCATTATCTCGGTTAATATTTTTACTGGTCGTTTTCGCGAGGTGAAAGGTTAACCTTATTAATAATTATTATCCGAGATAATACTGTAACAGCAACATGGTGCGCAGGCGATTTCGTGAGCTACTTTTAGATATTAGTCTAGTCATTTGAGTTCAATTATCGTTATTTAAGGCAATTACTAGGTCGATTAAGGAACGTGCAATTTATTTGAACCTAAAACCTGAGATTTGATTTATCCCGAGTTAATAAACGCTACGAAAAGCACTTAGCAACAATTCAGGTGAGGTCTTCTCGGGATTTCCACCGGGTTAAATATTTATATAACACCAACTGCACTCACCCTGAAGATGATGGACGAGTCGTCCGTGGAAACGTTGGTGTTATAAAAAGGATAAATAAAAACAAATAGCACGTATCTAACCTCTAAAACTCTATCTTATTTACATGTAAATAGTACACTTCGTACAATAGACACTCCTACACACTTCAACCATAATTAAACATATGCAAGAATTCATGAGGGTTATAAAATATATATTTTATAACCCTCATGAATTCTTGCTGAGTAATCAGGGAACGTCATAGCCGCATACGGTCATGGAAACGATTTGCCCGTCGCTGTAAAATCTTAGCGTGACAGCCAGCCGGAATCGAATTGTAAAATATCAATATAATTATAAACATGTATACCTAAGGTTGATCAAGTATCTCTTGTCACCGAAATTGCTTCTCTCGTCGTCGTGTCCGATCTTTCATATCACATCTGGTGAGATTTAATGCAGTACGAAATTGCTCCAGCATCTTTCTTACTAAATGACGATAGGCCTCACATTCCTATAAAAAGTTTATTTTGAATCACGCATAACGTACCTCGACCTCTAATTCTCCTCTCTCGTAGCTTTCTCCGGAAGAATTGTGGCTGCCACTGTTGTATGGACACTAGCAGTAGATGCGAAAATTAAACCATACCGATTCATTATTAATAGCTCTACTTCACTTCCGATGAACTCAAACCTCAATATCTAGAAAGCTTTGTATAATGAATATTATAATTACTAAATATACACCATTCTTTATTTCACCTATCATGCATCACTTCTTAACAAGTCAGAAGACGTAAACAAACCTGTCGTGTCCGAGACTTGTGCATGGAGGTATTTTATTTGGTCTCCCAAAAGAACAACCTTCAGGTTTGACTTCAGTTTTAATACAATCCCTTCTATCCATTTGTTGTGTGTTCGGTAATCCCTAATTAGCACTGGTGTCAAAGGTTGCAGCACCCTTAATTTACTCCCCTTAGCATTTAAAATTTGTCTATTTTGTTTTTGTTGCACTGCTTGAGGCAAACTAGATTTAAGGAGGTCAAGTCTACACCGTAAGGGTCTATTAAACATTAGCATGGCTGGGGTTTCCCCTGTTGCAGAGTGTACAGAGTTTCTATAGTCGAATGATAGTCTACTTAATGCCATGCTCATGTTTTTATTTTCGTTAAGTGATTGTTTGATTTTTGTTTTAACGAACTTAACAGAATTTTCTGCTTGTCCATTTGTTTGAGGATGGTAGGGTGGAGAAAATGAATGCTTTATACCATTCATTTTTAAGAAATGTTGAAAGTCATGTGATGTGAATGGTGGACCGTTGTCGCTCACAACATGTACAGGGATTCCAAACCTAGCAAACAATTCCCTAAGATGGTCAATGCACTGGTTTGTTGAAGTAGATGATACATTAAAAACTTCCAACCATTTGCTATGAGCATCAATTACAATCAAATATAGTTTACCATGCAATGGATCCATGTAATCCATATGTAATCTTTCCCAAGGCTTATTTGGATAATTCCATGTATGCAAAAAAGTTTTACTTGGATTATTTCGCACATTGAGACTAGAAGAGCAACTGTTAGCTAATCCTTCAATGTCTTTATCGATTTCTGGCCACCACATGTACAAGCGTGCTGTTGCCTTCATTTTAACAATTCCCAAACGACTGGCATGTAGTTCATTAAGTAACCGACATCTCAATTTTGAAGGAACAATAACCCTATATCCCCACATCAGTATTCCTTGCTCTACAGTTAGGTCCTCTTTTCTCCTTAAAAAAGGTACAAATACGTCACCAATCTGTTCACCCTCAGGCCAACCAGTCATTACAAAAGAATATATAATTTTTAAAATAGCATCTCTCTGAGTTTCTTTTTTTACATCCTCAAAACTTAAAGGAATATCACTTTCATTTACATATTGCAGGTAGCTACCAATACATTTAACTTCCTCATCACTATGCGTTACTTTTAAAGGTAAGCGAGACAATCCATCTGCATTCCCATGATTCTTGGCTTTTGAATATATGATATCAAAATCATAACCAGAAAGAAAAAAAGCATATCTTTGCAGTCTACTGGCTGCAAATGCTGGCAATCCCTTTTTTTAGTCAAATATATTTATTAGTGGTTTATGACCAGTAATTAATGTGAAATGTTTCCCCCAAAGATACTGATTAAATTTTTTTACTCCATAAATGAGGCTTAGAGCTTCCTTATCAATTTGTGAATCATTTTTCACAGCAGGCGAAAGAGTAAAGGATGCATATGCAATAGGACATTCAATACCATTTTGTTTTACAATAGACAGTACACTCCCAAGACCAACGATGAAGCATCACAAGACAATAATAATAGCAATGTGAGATCAAAATGCACTAGCACTGGTGCTGACACCAATTTTTCTTTGGCAGCATTAAAAGCTTTCACGCACCTACTATCAAAAATAAATTTTACATCTTGTTTCAGTAAGTTATACAATGGGTGTTAAATAGAAGCTAAGTTAGGTATAAATTTCCCGTAATAATTAATTAAAGAGTTTTATTTTGCCAGGGTAATGAACAACTTTAACTTAATATATATTTGTAAACTTATAATTTGCTCACTGGATTGAACAGATCTTTTCATACAAGCACTTGGAAGTGCTTGCATGAATTGGTAACGATGTTACTGTTAATAAGGATGAAAATGAGGGAATAAGATTATTAGATTTTATATGAGAGTCTGTATTCAGTATCCCTAGTGCAGTTTCAGTAATGAATGGAGTTAGAAATCAGGTGTTTGTTTTACTAGGTTACAAATTCCCAGAATCTTTTGTGAAAGTATCATTTCCAGCATTTTTCCACCTATTATATCTTAGAAGTGCTTAGGGATCAAGATGTTTTTCAGGAAATTTACCTTTTCCACAGGATATAGCCCACAAGCTAAATACCCAGATGTAAGATATTGTGGTTTAAAGCAGGTGGACCACATAATTTAAAAAGTTCATCATTAACATGGGACTTGTAGTCATCAAAATACAAAACAATGTTTTTATTTGTCTACAGTGAACTTCTTTTAAGGGAATATGTCTTAAGAATACAGTATAAAACCAATGTTCAAAAATAGCAGTGTAAATCCAACCATTTTCACTAACACTGTAACGTGTGTCAGGATACAAGTCTCCATGTGGAGTGAACACTCTCTGCATCAATGTTTTCGCTTTAAAAACAATGGATGGTCGAAGAATATGCCCACTTGCACATCGACATGCTAATGCAGTTATGTTATCCTTTCCAGACCCTGCAACATTGCTTGAAACTCACTTTATCCCTTTCTCAGCAACTATCTTGACATCTTTTGGATCTAGATTGTTCTAATTTATATCCCAGTGATTAGTTTTTGAGGTAATTAGAACATGGCCTAAGAATTAGGTTTGGTCAAATATAAATTAAAATAACTCTGTAAAACTCTGTAAATGTAAAAAAAACTGCCAACTCTATGACTTATGAATGCAATACTTCACACCACAATAATTGTTTGCCTGATAGCTGACAAATTATTTTTGCACACCTCTTTCTAATATTAGCTTTAAAGTCGAAGGTTAAGGTTTCTGCACTATCAAGGGAAAAATATTTGCAAAATACAATCTATAAAGGTACAAGTGTCAAAAGTTACATTATGATATTTAGGTCATATTGTTTACAAATAAATAATTTACGGTATTCTGCTCCAATTACCCATGTTCTATTCACCACAGCTTCCCCTATGCATAACAACTAACCAGATAAGTTAGCTTAAGAGAATAGATATGCTAGAAGAAAATAAAATCATTTCACAAAAGCAACCTAAGTTGGCCAGTCGAGTATCTATGCGAAGGGCACTATCCAAAGCAAATATATCCAATTACAATAAGTACTTCATGTGCTGATTTTGGAGGAAAAAACAGTTACAGCAGGTTTAATAGCGAATTTGAGACAATGGCTTAGTATGATATTGTCTATGGAAGAATCGGATTTCTGTTCCATCAATTAAAATTGTTCGAATCCTCGGCAAAAAGAGACATACGTTGACGCTAAGTAAATAAGTTCGTCATGGGCATATGTCGACATGAAATAAGGAAGATGACTAGAGAGCATATTTAGTTCAGCATAGAGCTTAATTAAAATATAAAAATGCTATTAAAACAGAAACCATTAAATTTCACTCTTGTGTCCCTGAATTCAGGATCGAAAAATTATGCCTATTGGACTTATTCGCAGTCTATTCAAACTCACTTTATCACTTCCTACATCCACAACACTAACATTCACCAAGATATCCATTATGGACCCTGTATTTTATAGAAACTTACTTGAAAGACCCATGTAAGGTTTCACTGAACAGCTGTTTACGAAGAACGATCACTCGGTATTTCACATTACAGCCGAATCATTACAAAAACACACTTCACAACATAATGAGGAGTGTGTATGTAGCTATTTTCCAACACATTTATCCACATAATAGTTTCCGATGCTAAACAAGACATCACGAGAATTTCACTTCATCAAAGCATTTGCAATACTATTTCATAACATGTCATGCATATCCAATTAGTGGCGCACCCGGATTCAAGTGGGCGGGGCGAATTTCGACTGCGTTCTGCGCCACCCCAAGATGACCCCCGAACTACTTCTTTATTTTATTATTATTTTTTTCAGTTTTTTCCGTTGGCTGGAAGTGGGGGAAGTGGCCGTTCGCATTCAAATGTATATCCAGGGACCCTCGCGAGCGGTTGAGTACGTGGTGCCGTATTGTTGGTATTGTGTTTGTTTGCGATCTGTACTGCTTAATGCAGTAGAAAGTGTTTCAAGAATGTTTGTACGTTGACCTGTGTACATCATCAATCAAGGTCAGTTATGTTATTCGTATACTTATTGCAGTTTATGAATTTTAGCATTTGCATGCGATGAAGTACTTCGGTATCTGATAGGAGACTTGTAAAATAAACTTACTGCTTCATCTTCGTTCCTATTTAAACAAAAGATAATTCAGTATTGCCCTGAGAAAGCTCTTGCGCACTTTTTGTAGACTTTTTCAAGGTTCCGAGGACCTTATACCTTATAATCGTGCCCGTTATTCTACATCAGAGTTATCGTAACCTAAGCCCGATTTGTAAGGTCAGTACTTTGTAAACGATCGCAGATACGCAGCCAATCTAATGTTAACTTTTACCCGTTAAACATCAACTAACTGTCCTTTTGATGGCGTTTATTATTTCAGAAATTAGGGTTATTTTTTGATTTACGTTTGTTTATGGTTCCTACGGTGTTTGTTAATGACCATGTTGGATTCCTTTACTTTGTGGATGTGCTAGTGTAAACAATTTCAAGGGTAAAGTGAGTGTACTTATAATATATTATAAGTGCAGAATGAAATTTCATCCAGACATGTTTATTACTTTTATGATAATGTTTGAGGATTGTAAAATGTGTGGTCACTAAAGAAAATCTGTGTTGTGACAGAACTCATTGGTCGGCTGAAACTATAGATTTATAATATTCTTGAATTATGTGTGAATCAGAGAAGATTGCCCTGATAAAATGTTGGGTATTTGTCTTGTACTTTGGACGCCATCAAGGGTTCCAAATCTATTCTGAATTGGGAGTGTTCATTCTCCACCTTTCAATGCCTTTTTTTATTTTAGTTTCAAAGAGTTTGAACATTGAAGCAAAATTATATACGTACCAATAAAAGACATTGAAGTGATGATACAATAAGAACATTTTCATTGTGCTATGGACCTGAACTTGTGTGCGCGTCTGTGCTAGTGTCTGAATCTGTGCTTTTGTGTGCATCTGTGACATTGTTAAAATTTGGACGACATTCAACGCTGTTCTCATCATTTCTGTGCTTGTTGTTTCATGGATTTATTAGCTAATTATTCACATATCTGGAATGTGAAGCCATTTGTATCATAGTGAGGATCAGCAATCTAATTGTGTACTGTGTATTATCAGGGACTTGTTATTGACAACGTTGACAACACATTAAGTGTGTGATTTTGAACAAGAGTTATGGGACTGTTTGGTAATTAACTTGAAACTATGATGTATTTAAATTCATTGACTGATGAAAAATGGTTATGTATAATTTGGAATATATGTACTAACTGCTTTTAACGTAGTGTTTTATGATGTGATTGATTTGCCAGGGATTGAAATTCATCCATGCCCCTACTTGTTAAATTGATACTGATGGTATTATACTTCAATAGTAATATTTTAATCTAATTATTCTGAGAATCTACAAAGCATGCAGCAGATGTTAATTAATTTGTTGTCTTAATCAGTACTATTCTTCTCAATCATCTGCAGCATATTTGATATTTTTGGTACTGATTGGTGTACAAGTGTACTAATGTTCACTTTTTTACAAATTTTACTTTAGTCTATATTGCAGTGCATTTTTTGTGTAGTATGCATACATGTTTTTTTTCGAATAAAAACACCATTTACGTTGATCAAATAGGACCACCAGTCATTAACATGTTAATGACTGGTGGTTCTATTTGATCAACGTCAATAGTGTTTTTATTCGAAAAAAACATGCATTGATGTGAGTGTACCCGTCTTTTTCCCAATGATGGCCAAATATACGTCTTGATATGCAAATTTATCTTTCATTTAAGTATGAATTCCTACGTTTTATTTTCAGAAATGACGCCGTTTTAGCATTGTCTGGTGATCAGGATGAAGATGATTTTCAACAACTCCTTGTGCGATTAGGGCAGTCTCAGAACAGGAAAATTAGGAATTTTGTGCAATTTTCATTTCAGTGCCAGAATTGATAAACTTGTGCTGTTTGCCATTTAATACTTAGCCATGTGTATGTGACTTCGACTTTCTAAAAATCTATAGCTTGAACTTTTGTCTAATTGAACAAATTTTACAGGGTCCATTCAGGATTGCTTTAATTCGCGCTGAAAACTGAATTCAATGAAATCATAAAATCAAAATAATAGAATAATAATGATAAAAGAATAGTATAGAGAAGAAAGAATTATGAAAGACCTAGTAATGCCATCTGACGGTACTAAGTTGAACTACGTGCGCTCCAGTGCTGAAATTGCCTTTAAACTTCTGATGGTTCGGGGGGTCATTCTGGTATCGCTAGTGGTCTCTAGTTGTGACGCGCCCTGTAGTGGCGTATGAGAATTCATGAATACGAGTAACCTTGTCGTTGAAATTACATCGATGAACACTTCAATCATAATGTAAACAACGACCAAAGATCTTGTTCAAAAAGATGGAATCTCATGAATAAACGAACTGAAGTTAATGAAAGCCTAACATGATGTTTACTTGCGTCAATATCATTGCATTATTCTCCCATAATAATGTGCGTTGGTATCTCAAGAATAAACATACAGATATAACTACAAAACTTTCACCTACAATACCCCTCGCATCACAAAACAAACATGCATTTCTCCCTGAAACTTGAGGAATCTACTTGATACACTGTTGCCACATTTATGTATAGTAAAAATATTAACTAAATAAGTTGTTTCAAGGTTTTTATTTTATCAATAATAACATTCCATCGACATATCACTGCCTCGCAAGCCGTGATAACTTCTTCATCGCAACTTGCGTTAACTTTGGTGATAAGTAGAAAGAGAATACCGAGCGCCACTGTGATTGGACAACCCATCTTGTGAACGCGAACGCTGTCACGAACGCGAACGCAAAGAGAATCCCGCGTAACGCAATTTGCGTTAAAACTTGCGTTCGCGTTCAGTGTCCCGCGATACGAGAGAACGAGAATTATCTTTAATTGTTTCAGCAATTCGGACAATCGATACAGCGGCGTTGGTCGGAAATCTCCCGTGAATCGATATGTGCTATCGATAGGCCTACCATTGCGCCATCCTTTCTGCACGTAACAGGGATTCAAGGAATTAATTCGAAAGATCATTCGCCGTGTTAAACACCCTAAGCAGAAGCAATTTCAGGCCATCACTTAAATTCATTCGCATGATAATTCACCTTGACATCAATGACAACGACGAAGGAAATGCTAAGTTTGAAGTGATCGAAAGGTACCTAAAATAGCAGTTACTGTTCGTTTTCGAGACGCTATAAATAAAGGCAATGTAATTTAAGTTCATTCCAGTATTTTATTTCTATATCTCCTAAACGTAACAGTGAAGACAATAAGTGATATCTTAGGGGAGATGTTTAGTAGAATTAGGAAAAGCGGGGTTTGAAACACCTTGTAAGCATATAGACGATTTTTGAAAGTGATTATAGATGTTTTCTAGATATACGTAGAAGATAATATAGATGTTTCGTGGACGTTTAGTTTATCTTTTGTCCTTCATGAGTCCATTGGAAATGCCTTTAGTTACAATAAGCACGAAGTTAAATCAGCTGAATTACAAGTCAGTTCAACTCTGTGCGGCCTTATATGGCAGTGACGCCATCGAAATTGATGACGACACATCAATTTTCCCCCTATGAGGGAAGCTAAAAATCACACACGTTGCCAAGTTTTTTGCCAACTTACGAGGTACAAAACAATATACTGTCGCTACAGTGAATTATTTTCCATGGCACTGTAATGCATTATTAATGGTTTACAGTACAAGATTTTAACGGCAACGGTAGACAATAATGTAATTGTCTCACGTCGTGAATGGTTTCTTACCAAATACTCAACTACGTACTCTTATTACAACAACCTCAACCCTCTCCATGACTATTGCTATATGAATCCCCTTGCTATATCCCAGACAGCACTCGTTCATGGAATCCATGGTGGAAAAGTGATGGATGTATCCATGATGGATTTAGGGAATGGAATCAACATGGATTATTCATGGATTTCATTAAGAAATTTCCATCATAACTACCATGGAAATGTGACATGGAATCCATATGCATTCCATCCATAATCCATGAAGTAATGTTACCAAAGTCATATAAGAGATTTTCGTAAACATTTCAATTATGGAAAATTTCTTTGTAAATTATAGATTATAAAATAAATATGGGGTAATTTCATTTTAAATTGAGCTTTTTCCTACATTCCACTTTGCGCAAAAAAATTTGTCAACTCAATGACTAAAGTCCAAGGTGGAAAAGTGATGGATGTATCCATGATGGATTTAAGGATGGAATTAACATGGATTATTCATGGATTTCATTTAGAAATTTCCATCATAACTACCATGGAAATGTGACATGGAATCCATTTGAATTCCATCCATAATCCATGATGCAATCCAATCCAGTCATAGGAAATTTTCGTAAATATTTTAATGATGGGTAATTTCTTTGTGAATTGTAGGTTATTAAATAAATAATAGAGCATTTCATTTTTAATTCAACATTTTTCTGAGTTCCAAGTTTAGCAAAAAAGGTTTTCAACTCATTGACTAGTCGTTTTCCCTTTCGATTGGGCTATGGCGGACTATTTCGTTCACCTCCGTACTTCTCTTCATGAGTTTGCGAGCGTGTTAAAGGTGTTGGACGTTTTGGAGTTATGTTGTATTCAAGAACACTAATACAGTGTCGTATTAATGGTATTATACCGTGGCATTTAAAATCGTGCAAAGTATTCCGCGCCGGCTGCAGATTCCGCAAAAAAACAACTGAGCATCGATTGGCGTGTGCGGCAACCGCTGTTATGAACTGTCTTGAACATACTAAAATACATTATGTTCATGTGAATTCTCAAGGAACTAATATCGTTGGTTGTACCAGTTATACCTACTACGTACTCTTTAGTGTTTTACTCCTAGGAATCCAAGCTCTACGGCTTGATCGTTAATTAGTGGCCTAACCACTGGTTGGGTATTCTTGGTGCCTTAAGGTAAGTTTCATTTCTCTTAATCAATGATCATGTTGCATTTATGCATTACAAAAAACTATTTTAACAATTAAAATCTACCTGAAGCCTGCATGTTTGATGAATTTAACACGGCGAGACTATATCGTGTTGTAAGCAAGTAGCAACAGTTGGTTGCCAAAACAGTCATTCGAATTAATGAATGAAAGTAACATTATGTGCAGTCATTCGTGTTCAAAGCAATCAGCAAAGTTCGTAGCATCACTTGAAAAACCAGTGCCTGATATTACATTACCTTTTTGGTCATGCATTAAATGTTAGTCAGTAGGAATTTGTATGCATTTGTTATTTACTTGAATGGCCATTTAACTATTTAATTTAACTTTTTTGCTTTTCAACCCGGTAGTATTCTATATACGGAGTGAAGTTAGTGACACTATAAGGAAAACATACGAAAGAGTGCTAAAGAGGATAGGACGAACCTGGCCTAAAGATTTCCTTGGTGGGAGGATAAAGGAAATATTTACAGAATTGGCAATTGCGGACATCATCGTGGGTAAGTACTTAATGCTTTATCCACAATACTTTTGGACCGGGTGGCCTAGATTACTGATTTATAATTCTTTTCTGCCAAGGAAAGTCATGAGATTAGTCAGGAATTACAGTATTTGTAGATTCTTTGCCTTTCATCACTTTAAGTACCTTGGGAGTACGCATTGCGAATTGGGGAATAGGACAGATATTGACGCATTGTTTGATTTGTGTATCATTTGTAATTGACAATGTTTCGCTATTGAAATTCTAAAAATGAGTCGGGTGTATCTTTGGGTGAATCCATAGGAAGTGGCCCATAAAAAATTTAATTGGTTGCTTGATGATTTTTTGATATTTTTTAAATTTTTACCAAAGAAACTACCTTTTATTGAGAATACAAAAATGTCAGTATTATGATGAACATGACGGTGATATGAACAAACACAATGGGTTCCTGAACCCCCTGCTATAATACACCATTTGGGACAAAGTTCACATAAATTTTAAATAATTTTTTAAAATTTTAAGTTTCACAAAGATATAACCATAAAGATGGTTATATTTTTGCAAAAATATGATCTCATGGTACTTGCAAATGTTTCCAATGCTGCTACTTATCCTTAGCTGCAATAATAGTTTTTCATCTTCACCGTATTCACCAATTAATTTAATATCTGGTTTAACTTTAGCTACATCACACTCCATGTTTGAAGACTTATGTAGTAATATACTCAAGTTATTACAAATTGAAAGAACTGTTCACTGCACAACACATTCTGACCCAAGCAGAAGCTGATATTTTAGCTGAAATGTTTAATAATAAAATACTGACATTTTTGTATTCTCAATAAATGGTAGTTTCTATGGTAAAAATTTAAAAAATATTTGAAATGTTGCAGCAACCACCTCTGGACAACTATACATGGATTGACCCCTTCCTTAATGCGTAGGAATGAAGTACTATTACAAAGGGCTTTCTATATTATGGTAATGGGATATTTTTTATTCTTACAGATGCTCTTAGGCATTACAAGTGTGAAGGTGTGTCTTCTAAAGACATGGAATATAATAAAATGGATCAGCTATGCCATGCATGGGTAGAAAAGGAGATTTGTCTGGAATACGAGAGAGTGTAATCTGTTAATGTACTTTTTATTTTGTTGATTGCTGTTTTATGTTATTCTCATATATTTTATATTTTTCTGATATATTGTAGTAGCCAATAAATACTGCTGTTGTTAGCATTATGTGGCTGTATTCATTTTATAGAGTACTCCCAGTGAGATGAAACATGGTGATCAGCTGCATCTATCAGTGAATCCAAGTGAGAAGAGAGGATTGATGGTTAATAATTGATTCTACATGGATTCCATGATAATTTTCAATGAGGATTCAATGTGGAAATGTTCCATGGATTATACATGGATTCCATGACAATTTTCCATGTGGATTCCATGTGGAAATTTTCCATGGATTCTACATGGATTCCATGACAATTTTCCATGTGGATTCCATGTGGAATCCACATGGATCCATGGAATTTAGAGGACATTTGCCCCAACTTTCCATGGAATATCCATATGGAATCCACATGGATCCATGGTATTTCCATCATGGAATTTCCATGGAATAAAGGTAGAATCCATATTGATTCCACTATGTGTGCTGTCTGGGATGAATTAAGCCACTGTCTCTCCTTACAATTGGTTATGCAGGTGCAGAAGCGACAGCAAGCTTACTGAGGAAAGCAAGCAGATCAAAGCTATTATCCCACGAGACTGCCTATGACAAGTTTATTAGCATTGAAAAACTGATTCAGGAAGTTAACACTGAAAAACACACTGATACTGGGTTCAAACTTTGATCCCTATGAATCTGATAACTTGCCCAAGACATTTAAATATACTGAAATAAATGTGTTAAACCGTAACGAGAAATATTGGTGCACCTACATCCATCTCTTTAGTTTGCCTTAGTCTATGCATCTTGTAATGATTCCCTCACTCACCAAGCTGATTCTGCATTTTAAATTAATTTGCTCAGAAATTCTACGCTGAACTAAAGTCAAGGCTACTACTTTGTATTAACACAGTTATTCCTCAGAAAATCACGTTCACACTCAAGGCATTCTATTCATATATCATGGGCATCAACCACATATAGGAACTATAGGTACTCATTTCTTACGATACGGCTTAAAAATTTACTTATGACACTGACTATCATTTTATTTAGAAAAATAAATGCAATACCACAAAATCACCAAAACATTTACGTCATTACAACAATGAGAATTCGATTGACACGATAAATGTTGTTCTAACAGCACTTATATATATCTCACGAAAACACCATGGTTTATGCTTTTTCACTTATAATGCAGTGCACGAAGACTTATCACACTATATTTGTAACTTTGGCTGCATCAGCTGTACTTTAATATCAGAGATATACCTGTCATCACGCCGAGCGCGAATTCGTACGACACCGAAACAAATTTTACAGTTATTCATGCCAAATCCCAAGAAATACACTTCCTACCATTTTTCCCACATTAAATCAACATTACAAACCTTTATTACGCATTATTTGTCATTTTCGAGGCCTTTGTCAGAGGAAAATAGAAAAATATGAGAGCACGTCACGAGCCCATGCGTCTGCTTTACTCATTGACATAGAAAAATTCTAATTTTAACATCACCGACCACTCGAATTAAACAGCGTAGGTATTACATATGACTCTAGTACACAAATAATTGCTCATAAATGCTGCACTCCGCAGAAAACTTCGAGAAAAACAAAATACACACCACACGAGAGGAGAACTCACATTTAGCAATTTTTGTACGAATTTCGCCATGAATGACACTGCCGAGGTTACTAAGTTCCTTGGTATAACTCACTCAAACCTAATAACTTAAATGCATGGCACTTGTTTGTTTGAATCACTGAAATTGAACTTTTAGTGAGGTATGTCGACTCCGATGTCCCATGAGAGCTCACTTGCACAACTCGTGGCGAATACGCTTTGATAAATAAGAAATTGAGGACGCCTTGAATTTCTGACAAAGAATTCACGGGAAACTAACGGAAAATAACTTCACTTCCAAAAAAATGTGCTGGTAGAATATTTAATTAAAGAAAAACTTTGAATATACACCGGAAAACGTTAGTCAATTGTTCATCAAACTGTGCGAGAGAAAACGAAGTAAAGAGCTCAGCGGCGTGACGTCACTGCCAAGATATAAAATACAGACTATAGGCGCTTTTATTTGTTTGCTGACGTCAGGAGTATGAGAAATTTGCCAACCTAAACATTCTCACATAAATATCGGTTTTAAAAAACCGATATAATAATAACAGTGGTGGAACGCAAGCAAGAGATTATCGAGATAATAATATTAACGGAGATAATGTAAACTGCGATAGTGGGAAATTTTACCGTCGTTGGTGAAACTGGCCCTAAGAGTATTAAACACTTTATATAAAAATAAGAGGAGACTCACTTCTTACGTTGGCCTTCATATGCAACCCTCGTCGCTAGGCCAAAATCTCCGATTTTTACTTCGAGACTATCATTCAAAAACAAATTATCAAGCTTGAGGTCTCTATGTATTATTCTATTTTGGTGAAGAAAGTTGACTCCATGTAGAATTTGACGAAGAAAAAACCGCACTTCCGGTTCAGTTAGAATTTTTCTCCTTTTGTGGAGTTCAAATAGCGACTGTGTGAAAGTAAAATAATGGTAGATTAATCAATCAATAATTTATGAACTATTATTATTATGTAAATACACTTTATACAAACTCACCCTCATCCTACACAGTTCCAGCACAATGTACACATTGTTATAATCTTCGAAGTACCCATGAAACCCAACGATATTTTTATGCTTCAAGCTTCGATGAATCTCAATTTCTTGTGTCACTAACTCTCGTTCCAAGTTTGTAGTAAGAAGCTTTTTAGATATTATTTTCCCGGCATAGACGTTTTTCGTCCGAACGTCAGTTACCTCGTAACATCTGGCAAAGGAACCCTACAGAACATTCACAAATACATACTTTTTATAGAAAAACTCGTCATCTTAAATTAAGTCAAGAGATAAGGCCCTTTACTTACTTTGCCGAAAAAACGACCCCTTTGGTAGATGATATGATGTTGGCCATCCACGATTACTTCTGGAATTTCACTCAGTGTCTCAGGAAACTTAACATTTGCTTTAGTTGCCTCCCGGGCAGTCGCCATGGTTTAACTTGTAACTATTTCCACGCACAACACGCAAAGGTAATATCACTTTACGCTACTCCTCACTTTCCTATGTAAGCCTTGCGTGATTCCAGATGTGTGCTCCCCGAGATTCAAATTGCAACTCGTGGAGAAAGAATTCTAATCCCTCGGTTAAACCTATCTGTTCCTCGACCAATCAGGGATGAGTACTGAACCCACTTGACTGCATGGACAGGCCGGCGACAGCTCCATAAGGCCAATGCGTATAGGTTTCTAGAGGCACTGTATTGGGAGAGGTTGGCCAAGTGAAAGGCAGGCGCCATTACTCGTTGCTCGGAGCGCTGCTAATACATGGCCGCTTAGGGGCGTACGGAAGTAGATGGTCAATTTTAGCGAATTTTCTCCATGTCATCCCATTGTAATGGCTTCTAAAACATCTACAGATATATGAGAGAAGTTCGAAAATAAAAAAAATGACAATTTTGCATAAAGTCGGCCGCGATTGGCAATAATTATCCGACGGGACACTCCCACTATGTTACCGCTTATTGGCTTACGGAGTAAGGGCTACGATATTAGCGAATTTTCTCCATGTCATCCCATTGCAATGACTTATAAAACATCTACAGATATATGAGAGAAGTTCGAAAATAAAAAAAATGACAATTTTGCATAAAGTCGGCCGCGATTGGCAATAATTATCCGACGGGACACTCCCACTATGTTACCGCTTATTGGCTTACGGAGTAAGGGCTACGATATTAGCGAATTTTCTCCATGTCATCCCATTGCAATGACTTATAAAACATCTACAGATATATGAGAGAAGTTCAAAAATAAAAAAATGACAATTTTGCATAAACCCGGCCAATGGTAATAATTCGGGAATAACGCATTGGTGAAGGGTACGGAGCCGAAATGGGCGCTGCCCGGTCAGAACAATGACAACAAAAAGCTGTCATTACTTATACTGCCGGCTAAGTCGCATTTATAGTTATCGTATCCGGGGTTAGCATAAGGGATTGCCCGGCAACATGAAAAATAATAGAGGCGTGGAACCTTTTACACTGCACTGAAGTAATGCTGTAAGAACTGTGACTTGAAAATGTGCACTGTATTCATATAATAGATACAATGGGCTGAAGGCAGCGTATGAGTGCAGCGATAATCAATAATAAACATATACTTTCACAGAAGAGTTAGATATCCAAATGAACCAGTTTCCATTACGGGTATTTAATATAACTAAAGGCTTGCCTACACTTAGCAGTGCATCGCAAAACCCACATCATCATGATTTACAAGCCACTCATTGACATATGGGGGACAGACTTGCACTACCACCACTCATTCAATCCTTTGATTGGCAGCTCTCAATGTGCCCGTCTAATGCTAGTTTCCTCACTTCTCCATAATTACAATTAAGACTTGCAACGCAGACCTTTAAAAGTCCCCACCCCGAAATAATACGTCAAAGGAGGTCCAAAAACAGAAAATAATGCAAGATTATGCAGTGCCTTCCTACAAACCTCTAACACTTGTCTTTACCTAAAAAAAAGTCGAGGGTCAACACGAAAGAAGAACCCGATGAAATAGCAATAGTACAACAAAAGGGTCAAATCGCAATAACATAGTGGCAATGAATATAACAAAACAGCCTTGGGCTAATGACATCTTTATTGACTCAAAGCAGAAACACCACTTCTCAGTGGTAGCAAAAATACCACACATCAGCATACACATTCGAGCACACCATAATTTAAGAGATTGTGGAGAGTACAGGAAAAGGAAGTAGGTACACCAACATAAAAATAGACATGCAATAGCAATTCTTCTAGGGATTATCCCTCCTTGAAGAAGGTGGTGGACACATGGCTCCATCCACACCGTATTCGGAGTCCAGTAATAACTGAGTCTGAAAAGAAATGTCTTACCATTAGCACAAAGAAAATATATGAATAACAAGATTCTGGCTAACCTTAATATCGAAGGAAACATGCTTATAAATATTAAGTCAGCGAAACAGCATTAAATATGGTCATCACGTTATGCAATATGGGTCATAGAGATGGTGGTAATTACATATAAACCAACCATGCTAAAACCATTTCTGTGATCCATTGTCACATCTATATTGCTGCATTTATTAAGACATTTATAGTCTTAAACTCCTATACAAGTTCCAAAAACGATGTCTATGCCCTGACAAATATGATAAAAGATAATTTAATAAACATTCTTATAAATTCACACCACATAGTCATAGTATTAAGGTATAATAATGCAGGGTGTGCTATGCATTTGTGGATATGCCAATTACCAATTGCGGAAAACATATGTCACTACATATGTAGAACCTTGCTAGCATTAAAGTGTAGAAAAATTTCAGTATTGTTAAGAACTTCATATCATTCAAAAAATGTCATAGCACTTAAGCAAATGCAAATGGCTAAATGTCAAACATAACACAGATTTCACATTACGAAAAATAATCATTTGCGCTTGAAATTCAATGTACTAAATATAAGATCTTGTTCCTACTAATGACATGAGGCTTATTACATGACAAACTCATTGAAGTCAGGGACATGAGGAGCAATAATTCCTATTGCACATTGCTCAGAAGTCATTTCAAAATACAAGCAAGGTCGCCACTACCCCAAACTAATTCATGAAGAATTAAATGACAAACATGGCACCATAGCAATGACACCTGGCAATGAAAAAAACACTATACGCAATGTATGGTAAGTCCACAAATGACTGAAATTGAAAAGGAATGTATACCATAAGATAAAAGATATCAAGAATAAAAGTATTCACGCAAACCTTTAAGTCAAAGGAAACAATACCTTAGTACTCAATACATGACCAAACAAAGTCCAAAATTAATCTATAATAACAAAGAAGAGAACTTACTTTTCCAAGAGAATCTCCATCCTAACTTCAAAAAAAGGCCCCTGTAGTATATGTGCATCGTTCAAGTTATCCATCAACGTCAGTTTATTGCAAGCATCATTCCGCCAAACAAAAGCAGCAGAATCAAAATGTCCACAAAGACCATCACACTGGCAGTGAGGAATCCCATCCAGCGAAAACATGTATTAGGTTTCCTCTGCTGACGCCTAAGCGACACAGTCTCTCATTCCTGAAACAAGGAAATATTTTAGTACTCAAGACATGACCAAACTAAGTCCAAAATTAATCTATAATAACAAAGAAGAGAACTTACTTTTTCAAGAGAATCTCATCCCAACTTCAAAAAAATGCCCCTGTAGTATATGTGTAAAATATATGACAGAAACATCACATAGATCTGTCTGGGGCCAGCAATAATGTTGGGCAGCAAACGACATACATATTTACATAAAATACTATGAAATGGATGTTCATCCTTCCATAGCCATCTCCTGTAATGAGAAGAAAGTCTGATAAACACTGAAATCTCATGAAATGCATTCAAACAACCAGATCATTGTCAATTACTTACCAATGAAATTCAGCCTCGATTTAGGACAACTGTATGGGGCCAGCTGTCATGTCGAGCCTCACAATACATGTAAATACTTAAACACATCAAAAAATATATGACAGAAACATCACATAGATCTGCCTGGGGCCAGCAATAATGTTGGGCAGCAAACGACATACATATTTACATAAAACACTATGAAATGGATGTTCATCCTTCCATAGCCATCTCCTGTAATGAGAAGAAAGTCTGATAAACACTGAAATCTCATGAAATGCATTCAAACAACTAGATCAGAGTGATTAATGGTCTGTACATAAGTAATATATCCACAGAATTAATCTTTACTCTAGTTCAAAGTCACCACGGTACTGTAAATATTTTAAGTCCTGTTATAATGTATTAAGAATAACATCATCAGACACCATTATACACTAACATACACTATATTCTAATAGAGTTAATAGAAGTAACACTATTGACATTAGCTAAGGTGAGTAAACAAGGCAGATGGTGACATTTCACAGGCATACGCTACTCTATGGACACACTTGCTATGTCGTGGAGACCGTAGATATTGGAACACCTTGAGCAAAGTAAATGTGCAGACCTACGAGGGCTACACAGGAAAGATATGAGGAGTGCTATCAATTGTTCAAAGCAGATGAAGAGATCTGAGGGCAAATGAAATAAATAGCTACACTACCAATCATTTGAGCTAATTATAAGCTCTCAAGGGCAGCTCATATGGTTTTTCTAGCCGCTGAAGTATTGTAAATATCACACTCTCTTGGTAATATATATATTTGAGAATAACACAATTCAGATACATTCATTACTTTGACAAAACTGAAAGCCACCATATTCAAAGCAGTCATCGTTTTTTGTATACACAACGTTTTTGCTAGATGCTACCATATACTTATATCACTAGAACCACACTCCACACATGCACACAAACAGAACTATATGAACTACATTCTTTCACTTACTTCACAAAGGTAGGAAGCGTACGTTGCTCGCCAGTGTTTCCTGTTCACTTAAGCCTCCCATTCCTTCCTCCTGGCTGGGTCTTTCGGAAAAACACTCAGAATTTTCCCATCGGAAGGCCTGTTTGAGCATCTATATGCTGCGCAGGCTGGCATTGCGATAAAGAGTGTCGCTAAGAAAATGAGGGGATAGAATTGTTTTAAGTGAAGACAAAACAAGCACGTCACTGATCATATTTAAGAAATGCATTACAACTCACAGAGACCTTATCGCATATCACAATTAGGCTACTTACCTGCCTACTGTGCACTTCACATGAGTCACTAAACCAATATAAAAGGCAGAATTGTAAAATAATGCCGGATTCATAACTGTTTCCAACGTTCACGACGACAGTTTATCAAAACGAGGAATGAAGAATAGGTACGGACAATAAATTGTTTTAAAGTAGATTACTGACCTCGTGAAGCATATGCACGTGCCTTTATTGAAAATTACATATGAGAAAATTACAAACTCCATAATTCCCACACCCCTTATCAATGAAAGAAAACACGAAGATTCGCTGTGGTTGTGAAATACTTATGCGCCGTCACCTTATCCCTTAATACGTAGACGTCCATTAAAAAAATTCCGGTATCGTGAAACAATTACAATGAAATGCTTACATGATTGTATTTCCTCATCGATCAACATAGAAAGGAATTCCTTTTAAATATTTAAATAACGGGGTGATTCTCTCGAGGCTGTGAGGCTGTGAAGTACTTGGGCGTTCTAACCACGAGGTCTGATTTCCCTTAATCACGCTTATTACTCGGAAAATAATAAATTAATATGATAAGAAACGTTTAAAATGAAATGCATAAATAATTACCCTTATTCATCAATTGCAAATAGGAAACAAAGAACGGAATGAGTCACGGTGATTGTCAACTACTGATGTCCTGGCCACGCCGTCTTAATTCTTACCAGTCACATATATTACTTGGCAAATAACAAAATTAGAGATCCACTAACGCAAATCAATCGAAAATATTCGGGTTATGTGTTGCTATCCACCACAAAATCGAAAATTACCAGGGTGCTACGGATCGTATTCCAAGCGCATCATTTAACATAGCATAATACTACGGAAAATCCAGTGAAAACTCATTTTAAACCATTAAATCGATGCAGCAGTGTTAGCGCTCATGATTTCAGCAAAAAATTTGTCGTACTTACCTTTACAGTGAAGTATATTGGCAAAATTGCAATCACCTTCCCTTCACTTCAATGTGATCCAAGTGAATCTGATCCGACAAATGGCGTCCGGTCTCAGAGTGCACTCTGGGTAAAAAGCGTCAGCCTGTAGAAAATTAGCGGACACTTGGCCAACCTCTGTTAATACAGGGCCTCTATAGGTTTCGAGACGTCAGCGCCACGGCCATGCAGTGAGCAAAGGTAGACTTAATATTTACGGGCCGCGAGGTTTTAACCTTAGTGCCAGCATTACCCCGATTTTCTTCCGGATAACCATTGGAATTGCATTTAATAAGACGATTGTGCTCAGAAATGGGCTAAAATTTGATAAGAAACCGATGTAACTAGTCGGGTGCAGCTGAAAAGTTAATGTTTAGGAACGTTGGAATGATAGAACACAGCATTTAACAAACAAAATATTTATTACCAATAAAACAAAACTTAAAATAAAAAGCCATCAAAATTAAACACTGATATTCAGAAAAAATTATACAAAATGCGCTGAAATAATGATGGCATATGGAATTATTTTCTTCGACAAAAAACGCAGTTAATAAAGAACATGACATATTCATTCACTCCATTACAATAAACTTTTAGTGACAAGCAAATAAAGTATCATGTTAACGCAGAGGTCATCCTCTCAAATGCAATTACAACAAAATGACAATAATATATTGAAACACTTCCTCAAGCTGCTGAATGTTCCAGGCTATAGCCAGAAATGATTTAGGTCGACCTGAAAAGAGAAAAAGGAATAAACAGTAAACTAATAACCACCGGAAATTCATTTCATTCAGTCTTTTATTTAACATTTTACTGCATTTCGAAAATTGGCTAAAATTGTAATGTATTCTGAAAGGGAATTGGAATGAAAAATTTCAAATCTCTACTTCCCTGAGACTCTCTTCCATTTACTTTGACTAAAGTCTGATAAAATTAAAAGACTGAGCAGGAATTACTTGCTACAAAGGGAATGTGTTTATTTTTTGCCTAAAAGTTAGAGATTCTTTAATAACTAAAAAGGTTTTGAATGAGCCAAATATTTTCACCATTCTGAATCCATTTAATTGAGCATTATTCCATCTTTTACCATTTATGCATACCTTTCTTAGAATTGACCATTGAAAGGATGTAATATACAAACATATTACATTTTTAAGGATCAATATCAAAAATCTCAATCTTAAAATAGGGAAATTCAGAAATCTGCCGACAGGAAGCGCTATCATCAAAATCGAGTAAATCTCTGGTTACACGATAGATAATACGTACAAACATGTACTTGCGTACGTTCATTTACATTTGCGTGAATGGTTTCAGGTACGTTTGCGTGACGGATTTATGTACGTTTGCGTGAACGAATGGATGAATCGGTGGTTACACGGTCCATGAAACCGCATAGGTAACCGTATTCCTCCAAATATCTTCGAATATAGTCGGCCCTTTTTGGCCGAAATCTTCGCGGAAAAAGTGTGGGGGACTATATTCGAGCTCAAAGCATCTAATGTCCGATGTAAAATTCCATCCCCTAAGTTTGAAGGTTTATATCACAAAAATGAGTAGTTCAATTTTAAAATAAAGTATATCGAACTAAATCTTGTTTATTTATACGTTTACTAATGTCAAAAATATATTTTTAGTTTGTTATATTAATTAACGCCGGATATTATTCAAGTTCCGGGAAGCGAGTTTGACGCCCACTTGAAGATACACATGAAAAGCCACTTCTCTTTTCTTCGCATTAGATATGGAACATATATTTATCTTAGACTAAACAAAGTTTAAAATAGATTACTCCGTTACTAATTATGTTACGAATAATATTTAAAAATGCGCTATCTCAGCTTGCGGAAGTCGGAAATTTAGTTCATTTTGATGGTATTCTTCGTGTTTGAAAACTAAGCACGTGTAAAATGACTTAACAAATTGGGAGAATTAGATATGCTTTCAACGTGTATATATTTATTTCGGAAAGTGAGCTCCACACGACAGGACTTTTGGCCTGGAGAGATAAGCTGCTCGAGGTTGTCAAGATGTAAGCTACCGTAGGTACCGTGCGCACCAAACACCACGTGAGAAAATTTCTCTAGTATGCACAGGAAAAATATCCTTGCCTATGCTTGAATAAAAGTTTATAAGTTGCAGTATTCACCATAATAAAATCAGCGATAAGAGAGATAGCTTTTGTCCCCACATTTCTCGGCTTCTCGACGAAAGAAACAAATTGCATTTTAAATTATCTTCGACTCCGTCTCCAAAATCTTTGCGCGAGGAGGCATAATGACGGTATGCTTCCAAAGATAGCATCAGTTCTTAAGCTGACACTGACTTGCATTCTTAAAGGCGATACTTTTTTCCGCTATTGTCGACTCCTCATGACTCATTCACAGCGATAGGCGATTTGCTAGCAGCAGAAGATTCCACGCGCGCGCTACCTTTCTCTTTCAGGCATGCTCTGGACATTTGAGCGTGCTTTTATAGCCGAAAATAAATATATATCGATATCAAATAATCAACGAATTCTACTGAGATTTCATAAGTGGATTCACATTAATGACTCGAGAGCAAGAGAAGGTCCAAACGGTGATTTCCGGAACGAAAAGCGTGCGGGACGGAAAATAACGCAGTCAGACAAATTCATCAATAACAAAAATATTGATGAACGTAATAGTATGAAACTTCGTATAACTATTAACAAAGCCCTTAGCTACAATATGTGAAAAGGAAATTTGATATCTCGATCTGTGTTGCTCTTACGATGCGCGAAATCAATGGATCCATCAGGTACCAAAAAAAATCGCTAAAAATCCGTTCTTAAACACGTACTTCAGTAAAAAAAAATGTAAAAATATTTTAATACTACCAGTAAACGTAGAAATAAACAAGCTTTAATTTGATATACTTTAATTTAAAATCACTTTAGCCATCTTGGAGATATTGGTCTTCAAACTCACGGGTGTAGGAAATTTTGTAATGGATGGTAGACATCCTATTATAAGGGCATTACGGATGATATAGGTATCGTATAAAACTTATAAGTTTTACTATTCCATATTTTTATTTCCTATTTAGGATTATTAATTACACCATTAATTGCCAAGTTCCTAGTCATATCATAACACGTTGCGTACCGGGGTATTTAACCGCCTTTTAACCCTCCGTTCCGGCGGATTTTTAAACCTCACTGTTTGGAAATGCATTGCATCAGTAAAAATGCTGTAACTTATTTAAAAATGAATATTTTTTAAAGGAATTTGGAAAATAATACTCACAGAAAGTCTCAGTATTTCCTCTCTGTGTGATACTCCATAAAACATTTTCCCTTGTGTAGTGGAACACCGCAAGTTGAGCAGACATACCTCGTCTCATTCCTAATTTTTCTGTAAGCACACACTTTGCATCTTCGGGTGTGGTATTTCTTCTTCCCCTTTCCCACGATAGGGATGAGATGATGTTTACGAAGGTCTCTCGAGAGACGATGTGGGTGATCCCTCGAAGGAGCACGCTCCGTCGGCTTATCTCTGTCCTCGTCCGAGAATGGCTCATCTGGCTCCTCTCTACTCGCTGCCCACTCTTTGGCTGTGTGGAGCAGAAAGCCTTTGAATCGAATGCTATTTGATTCATTTAGTGTTTTATAAACTCTAAAAGCGTTACAAAGGGCACAGTTTATTAGCCACAAGACCACTTTCTTCGACCATTTCATTGTTTTTCTCATGATTGTATAATACATATCCGCCCTGTCTACGCCTTTCATACACTCATTGTATTTCAAAATACAGTAAGGTTTTTTGATCGGAAGTCCTGTGATCCTATCTTTCAGCTCTGTATTACCCAGCTTAGTGCTGTGAATAGTGCTAATCATCCTCACCTCTCTTTTGTCTTTCCACAGCACAAGTAACACTTCACATTTACGAGAAAACGTGCATTGTCCTTTTTTCAATGTTTTCGCCTCACTCTTCAATGTGGCAGGGAGCCCTCTATTTGGTCTGATGGTTCCACAAACTCTAATTTTATTATCAAAGAGCAGTTCTGCTATCTTTACGCTGTTGTAATAATTGTCTTGATATACGTGATGCCAAAGATTGAGATGAGGCTTCAAAAGAGAAAGGATGGTTTGTTCTAATTTTTTCCCCTCGGCCGAATATATTTCTAAATTACTGATGTAGCCAGAATCACTTTCACAAACCATACGAACTAGCAAGCCATACTTTATGATTTTGGCTGGATTATAGGTCTTAATTTTTAATCTTCCTCTCCATGGAATCATTGCATCATCAAGAGAAAGCTCCTGCTTTGGTTTGTATGCATTTTGAAAATTTTCAATGAAGTATTCCAAGAATGTTCTTATTTGTATAGTCTGTCTGTCGCGTCCAAAATTTTCTCATTATTACTAAAGTGCCACACTTTCCAAATCTGTTCAAATCTGTTTCTCGTCAGCAATTCTCTAAATATGTTCATTGCTATAAAAGGATCAGTGCTCCAATACTCCTTCAGTAAATCTTTCCTCGCCTGCCTCATGAGAATCAAAATAGCAAAGAATTTTTTTCATTTCAGTAATGGTTATGTCAGACCACCTTCCTGTTTTTGGTGAATTTTTGTATCTATGTTGGTTTTGACGATAATACAGATTTGATTGAATGCACATCATTCCGAACAAGTCATTGGCAATAAACAATGAGACTACATCAAGGATACTGGTAGAATTTTCTGGTACACATTTTACTCCAGGCTGGCCCAAAAATTGCTCTAAATTCCTCTCAGAATCTTTTTTTTCCCATGTGGTGGAGATTCCTGGTGAAGTATTGTCTTCATTTGCGCTCCTATCCGAGTCACTTTCACTTATCAAGAGAGGAGTGGATTTTCTATTTCTGACCTTCACTACAATATCGGAATCACTTCCACTCTCATCACTAACTTCTTCACACTGTAATGGCACATCTGATAAATCATCGGCGCACAGATCTAACAAAATTTCTTCCTCGCGCAAAGCACTGTCTTTCCTATGCGATGCCATTGCACTGAATATTTCAATAAATACAGGTTGAGAAAAACCTCTCGCAAGACAAACCCGAAACAAAAATCACAATTCACTTGGACTCAAGAAAACGAACTGCTCAAGACACTTCGAGAGAAGGAACTAACCACAGCCGTAAAAGAACAATGAACGATTCATTGTTGGCCCCCTCATTATTTTCATGATGAATGTTTACGTTGATGGAGCAGAGCTGAGAGCGCAGTTCATCCGCTGTGAGAGGAACTTGAAGGCGAGGCAATACTGATATGGTCCTCAAGGCGACAGAGATACGGTTCCTCGCCGCTGGCTAAGCTAGGGCCATGTGGAGAAACATTCCGTAAACAATGAGGCAAGGAGGTGGGGTGACCAGGGAAGCTGTGAAAGAAATATGCCCTCCGAAAAGAAGAGGGAAGATGAATAAGTTTCAAGTTGCTGGAATTGAAGTTACGTGCCATCACAGAACACAGAGGACTGAGATTTAAATAGAGTTAAATGTCTAAAATTAACGAAATTACTACGGGTTATCGAACAATACGTTGCGATTATTCTTAATAAATAACAGAAATCTAATGAGAAATATTCACGATGCACGTAAATAACACAATTTAAAACTTTACCATGATGTGTCTAAATGGCGAGAATTCTCGTCATCCGTCCGCAACGGATGGGCTTTAAATGACGAGAATTCTCGCCATCCGTACGCAACGTGTTAAGATAGATAATTATAAACTTCTATAGATAATTATCTATAATAAATTTTTGTTCAAATATATTACCTTAGAAATCGAAAACTTTAATCCACAGGACTCTATACAAAATTCATATACCTGCTCACATTCATCCGTGAATGAAAATTCATTGTTCAAACATTATTAACTTGCATTAATGGATATTGGAAATAACCCGTGCTGATATTAGGTGTTCATGCATCGCGCAAATGGGGGTGATTGACACAGGTCATTTTTATGATTCTAAGTTCTATCATGTTTAGGCAGAAATCATCGATTTTGAAGAGATGGTGTGAATAATTGGAAGAGGAAGAAAAGTATATGTTAAAAAACTAACTATGTAATCTGCTCTCTGCAGATCTCTGTTCTCTGCTGCACAGGATTGATGGGTGGAGAGTGTCAGGGGAGATAACTTTGTCCGACCACAGACACATACTCTTCACTCTTTTAGAATCCAATTACAGGGAAATAACATATAGAAACCCCAGGAATACCAACTGGGGACTATATCGAGAGAGGCTGGGAGCTGCCCTAGAGGGGGCACCTCAGTGCAAGTTTAGAAACGTGGATGAGGTGGAGGCTGCTGTGGAGCATCTACAGAGTAGCATCATCACATCCTACGAAAACAGCTGCCCCCTAATGACCAGGAAGGAAGGGTGTAAATTGCCCCGGTGGGGAGCAGAATTAGACGGTCTCCGTAGAGAGACTAGGAAACTCTTTAATAAAGCAAAGAGGACAAGAATGCCTCGGGATTGGGAAAACTTTAAGGTTGCCCAACGGAGGTACAAAGCAGCAATTAAGCGCTGTAAAAGGGACTCATGGAGGGGCTTCTGTGAGAGCGTAGAGACTGTTCCACAGATGGCGAGACTTCATAAGATCCTATCAAAAGACTCGGAAGCAGGGGTGGGTTCTCTACTGCTTCCCTCGGGAGACTTCACGTCTTCCGATAAGGAAGCGTTAAAGCTAATGCTGGAGACCCACTTCCCAGGCTCCAGAGAGTTGAGGGAGATGCAGTATGGGAGGAATCCCATCCGTCCGGCTCGGACGGAATGGAGACTTTCCTCCAGCATCGTGACGTACTCAGTTACAAAATGGGCAATCATGAGCTTTAGCCCCTTTAAGGCTGCTGGGGAGGATGGGGTATTTCCTGCACTCCTTCAGGAAGGGCAGGATTTGCTCCTCCTTCCAATGGTAAGAATATTTCGCTCATGCCTGGCTTATGGATATGTTCCAAAAGCCTGGAGGGTCACCAAGGTGGTCTTCATACCTAAACCGGGTAAGACGGACTACACAAGAGCAGATTCCTTTCGAGGAATCAGTCTTATGTCTTTTCTATTGAAGACATTAGAAAAGATAGTGGACAGGTACATAAGGGAGGGACCATTAAGAGATCACCCCCTACACCTGTATCAACATGCCTACCAGAAGGGAAAATCCGTGGAGACGGCGCTACACAATCTTGTTAGCAGGATTGAGGGGGTGCTGGAGCATGGAATGTACGGACTGGGGGCATTTCTTGATGTCGAGGGAGCATTTAATAACACGTCCTTCGATCAAATCTGCATTGCTGCAGGAAGACATGCTGGAGCTGGATTAGACACATGTTGGAACAGAGAACTGTCAAAGTAGTCTTGAGAGACAGTTCAATGAAGGTGGCAGTGACTCGAGGCTGCCCTCAGGGAGGAGTGTTATCTCCACTCCTCTGGAATATGGTAGTCGACAGTCTTATCTTAAAATTGAATAGGACTGGCGCATACACTCAGGGGTACGCAGATGATGTAGTTATACTCATCACTGGAAAATACCTTGACACTGTCTCCGGACTTATGCAGAAAGCCCTGGATAAGGTAATGGGGTGGTGTGCAGAAACAGGGCTGACTGTAAATCCGGAGAAAACCAAGCTTGTATTGTTTACCAATAAAAGGAAAATGGAGGGCTTTAGACCTCCCTCCTTGCAGGGAAAGGTTTTACATCCCTCACCATCGGTCAAGTATCTTGGAGTTATTCTGGACTCCAAGCTTAACTGGGGAGAGCATTTGGAGACCAAGGCAAAGAAAGCTTGTGCCTCTTTATGGATGTGCAGGAGGACCCTTGGTAAAACATGGGGACTTCAACCAAAAGCCACTAGATGGATTTATACGGCAGTCATTAAACCTAGTTTCCTGTACTGCTCTATAGTGTGGTGGAAGAGAGTCCGGCTGAAAACTGCTGAGAATAAACTGAACCACCTTCAGCGAATGGCCTGCATGGGCATTACGGGGGCTATGAGAACAACCCCAACTCTAGCTCTGGAAACGCTGCTGAACCTCCCTCCACTTTATGTGGAAGCTGAGGTACAGGCAAGGACAGCAGCCTATCGTCTCAAATGTATGGGACAGTGGTATGACAAAGGAAGTTCCTATGGTCATAGACAGGTTTGGACGGAGCTCATGAAATCGAGTCCCATCCTCGGGATGGGCAGTGATGGAATGATAGCCAGATTCAATCAAACACCCCCCTACTTCAAAACCCACTTCCCGGATAGGGAACAGTGGGCTAGAGGAAAGGGGAAAGATCTTCACTCTGGGGCTGAGGTATGGTATACGGACGGCTCTAGGAAAGAAGGAAGAGCGGGAGCGGGCATCTACAATTGTAGTACACAAAGAAAGCTCTCAATCCCTTTGGGAAAATATGCTACGGTGTTCCAGGCGGAGGTATATGCACTTCTGACCTGCGCGTATGCTATTAAGGAGATCGGGAAGTTTAACAGACCGATACACATATGCACGGACAGTCAGGCAGCTCTAAAGGCGCTGACATCGCCATGGTGCAAATCACAGCTGCTGCAGGAGTGTCGTGAGGCACTCAATAATATAGCAAGATGCGGCAAGGTGGAACTCTTCTGGGTGCCTGGTCATGCAGACATATCCGGAAATGAGATGGCTGATGAGCTGGCAAGGGCCGGTTCCAGCCGAGATCCGGTTGGTCCAGAGCCAATCATACCTATTGCTTCGTCGGTAGGGATGGCGGAAATTAGAATGTGGGGGCTAGCCCGACATTCTGAGATCTGGCGAGTGGCACCAGGCCTTAGACAGGCCAAACTGCATATTGGAGAGCCTAGACCTGGGCCTGCCAGAAGACTCCTGTCATTAAACAGGGGTCAACTACGGACGGTAGTGGGTCTCCTCACGGGGCACTACCAGGTGATGAGGCACCTGCACCTCCTGGGAATCGTAGATTCCCCTAGATGTAGGTGGTGTGAAGAAGAGGATGAAACCACATCCCACATGTTATGCGAGTGCCCTGCGGTGATGAGGACTCGAAACAGGTACCTGGGTTCCCCATTCTTGGAACCCAGGGAGGTAAGGGAAATCCCCATCGGGGACTTGCTGGCCTTTAGCAAGGCGATTGGCCTTTATGGGTGACTTCTCCAAAAGGGTGGTTGGCACAATGGACCAATAGGTCTAAGTGCTCCAGGGCCTCCGTTGCGAGGAACTCCACCACTATTTCAATCTATCTATCTAACTATGTAATCAACGGCCAATCATAAATTTGAGGCCCGAGCTTATCAAATATTTACTGCACAAATAAAGCATATTGTATGAAATTCACTGTACTGTTGGACTAACCCCGGCATACACGACATCACTGAGAAAGCATTTAGCTCTGAAAAGAAATACATAGGAATGCGAAATACAAGCTCTTCTAATTAGGCTTATGTATTCCTTAAGAAAAAATATTTTGCTTCCTGGCTTATTTTCAAGTTAATTGGGCATGTCACTCATATAGGCCTCATATTATGCCTAAGTACACTCTAGGTACCGTACTGCAAGCTAATTTACACATTTTTGAGTAATCCTAGGAATGAAGGTAATTTTCTTATTTCGAGAGCTACTGGAAAATTTCCATTATGTCTTTTGGCCTGGGCTACGTGCCATATTAATTTGACTGTTTATAACTATGCATTAGGTAGGTAGACCTGCCATTTTATAGTCAGATTGCTGGCTAACTTTAATTGCGATGACTTAAGTAAGAACTGGGTCTCTTCACTCATGTACAGTAATGTACAAACTCGACTCGACTCGATACTCGCGAGTACTTTACAACTCGACTCGAGGTCAAAAAGTGCTACTCACACATCCCTAGTAATCTCGATATACACAGGCCTGCTACATGGGACGAAAACTACTCTGTTACGTCAAGAAAGAGATAAGAACGAAAGGTGTTGCTCAATTGTTTCCCCGGCTTGTTTATAAGATTTTTATTGTTGATATTTGTATGTTCACGGTTCGGAGTGTGAAACGTGCTGTTTTAATCGTACTTGCGTTTATTTGCATTACTTGTACAATATTACTATTTTATATGTTTCGTTGTGGTTTTGGAATCCTACGACGGTGAAGTGCACGGTGCTAAAACAAAATTAGACAGGTAAATAACGTGCCTATTTCATTCTTTACCTTGGTGTACTTACTAGGTTTCAAGTTAAATCCCTTCTCATTTCCTCGTAACTGTTATCAAATACTTTATATATTTTCTTTGGGTTTATATATGTATTTCGCCAGCAATCTTTACCTTCGGGAAAACTTGAAAGCTGTATTTCTTTTATTTTCCATTTCTTTTAGTTTCTGTATCTCTTTTAGTTTCATTGTGATTCACTTTGTATTCGTGGTTTAATGACTGCCGAGAACATTTTGAATTAAGAAAACCTCAGTAGCGTTATTAGTATGCAGTGCTGCTCGCTTAGAACCAAATGAAGTTACCAACTTAATTGAACATATAGGTAACTTTTAGTGACGACAATTTTCATGTCTCACGTTTGTTCTGGTCTTCGGTGACTCTGATAAAAATTAAATTTAGCGCTTAAGTTTTATGTGACGAAGCCGGTGAACGGGTCGGCGAAAGCTGCCCTGGCTAAAAATTTATCTATCCAAGCATGTGTATGAATAAGGTATATTGTATAACATTACGCATTTTAGCAGAGCAAGTTTGAAATAGAAAAATTAGATAAATCAAAAACATGTGTGACGTAGGTATGTTTTTTTTCTCTGAGCGGTTTGTATTTGAGTTTCACAATTACAATGCTGATAAGAAAAATATTGGGACAATGAGTAACACGTGTTACTCATTGTCCCAAAAGCGTACCCTTTTGAATAATTAATGTAAAAATAAAAGTGATGCAACGAAACGGCAAAATGTTACAGAATGTAGTAAAAGTTGTGTTCCGTGCCTAAATTATAATCATATTTAGATTGTTTCATTCGAATTGTGGTGGTCATAGCAGGTAGGCAATGGAATATTATTAGTTGAATTAGTAAAACATCGAGTAAAAACGTTAAATGAGTCAACGTATTCAAAACATATCTCCCATTTCTCCGCACTACGTGTTCTCGTTGGATCACTCTCATGACGTCATAGAAAAGAGTGTCAGTCTATATGTTGAGACGGTCTTGTTATTGCTCGTGAGTTGTGTTGCATATGTGCTCAGAAGACTCAAAAAGTGAAATAAATGGAAGACGTTGACTTGGTTTCGGGGCATGATGAGCCTTAAATTTATTACCTAATGGATAATGTGGGACAATAAAATTCGTATCATAAGGATAATGTGGGCGAATAAATCATCACAATCATTAAAATATCGCAATAGTAATGACACCAGCTTAACAAAATGGCACAACTTAGCTGACCTCTCAGGCGAGTTTTTATTGTTTTGTCATGTACCGTATTTACTCGTGTAAGCCGCGCCCTCGTGTATCCCGCGCACCCCTATTTTCGGGCAGGTTCGTGAGGAAAAAATTATTTCTATCGGAAAAAAAAATTTTTTCCCTTGAGTCTGCATCATTTTGTCATAACATGAAATCACGTTCTTTAATAGAAATGCTGTGCCTAAATTACGTGTACATCTTTCTCATTAATTGATTGAATTACGTGTTATTATCGTCACGATCATCATCAATGCACGGCCTCTTTTACTGTGCATCTGTTTCTCGTAGCATCTCACAGTAATCACAGTTTCATACGATCACATCATCCAGCTATAAAAATGGCATTTGTTCAAAAGAACATCCAACTGAAATAATTGCAAGTATATACACAATTTCAACCCGTGATTACTCTATTATTACGGAAATCGTTGGCATATCAACAAAAAAAAGCCAAACGCCATCCGTACCTGATAGCGGTGATCTCGTCTGCTCTTTCCGTAGTAGCTGTGGACTGGGACGATTTAACAACACCGAAAAGTCTTGGGAATACACGGAAAAAACTAAGCTCAATGTAATAACAATTATAATTCTTATAAAACTAAAGAAAAACACATTCATGGAAATATAATCATAAATCACTAATGAATATTCATATCATAACAGTTCTCATTCTTAGTTTTCGTCACTGCTAGATTCAGATGCACCATATTTCCTTCATGGAGTTCGATTTCCTATTTTTTCGGCATCATTTATAATATGTAGCTTTATACTCACAGGAAACTATCGAAATTTCACATCAGAATCATTTTAGGGTGATAATAGCAAATTATTTTAAAATGCTAAATGATCGATTCGAACGCGTTTACTACTCTCACGCTTGGAGGGGATAGCACGGATAGTAAGAAGGTATATTCTCTGAGCATACGACTATTGCCACCACGTAACAAATTTTTTGTTGAGTCTTTGCAATGTAGCTTTAATGTGTACGCAAAAGGAGCTATCTATTAGTACGTAAAAATGTTGCTACAGATACGTGATACCGAAACAAACTCCGCTTACGATTTTGAAAAAACAAAACTCCTTGCGGCAGCTTACAGTATACAGTATATTAAAATACATATCAGTGCTACAATGTGTTGTCCTACTTACGATCTATACACGATAAATCTATTGCTTTGACAAATGGTTTCTGATCTAGCGTTTCTTCCAGTACCGTTGTACGCTCAGACTTTGTTAAACGCGGATTTTTATTTTTAATTCCATACTTCAAAATTTCAGAATACTTTACAATGTACGATTTACTACTAAACCATACTGCGAAGACTAGTATACCACTACTACTAGACAGAATGCGAAACTTAGGAGAGAAAACAACAGGAATCTGAGGAAAAATGGTTCGCGGCAAACACGAAATCTGGAGGATTCGTATAAGCCGCGCACCCCCATTTTTTCTCCGGCGTTTCGGGAAAAAAGGTGCGCGGCTTACACGCGTAAATACGGTAATTAGTCACTTACTGCCTTAGATAATCCAGATTCGTGGGCTTTAGCCTGGGTGGCAAGTGCAATGTTAAACCTGTTATATATATCAAGGATGTTTGAAAATATGTCGTATTCTGATAGTTTGCTTTTCTGACAGGTGTCAAGAAATTCCTTGCAGCCACGAAAATAGAAGTTGATAGAGTGACAAGGGATTGGCTGAGGCACAGTAGCAATATGAGGAAAAAAACTGTTCAAGCTGCAGCTGTACATGTTGTTTAAGGATAATTTACTGAATAAATTTTTTAATTACATAATTATTCTCTCTTATGATCATACTGCATATGCAGGTTGCATCTGTAGATCCCAAGAAACTGAAATACTTACCTTTCAATATCCTTAAATGGACGTCCATTGGACATGCATAGGATGTCCAATGGATGTCAGGAACATCCATGCGGGACATCCAATAGATGTCCAATGGACGTCCTTGCAATGGCTGGGACTGTGTGTCGCGGGTGTCTCTCTCTCAGGCTGCGGTCCACTTGGCGCTCCAAATGCTCCGGAGCGCTCGTAGCGAGCTCCAAGCCGGTCCACTTGGAGCTTCGGAATGCCTCCGCTACGTTCCTGACAACATAGGTGACATCACGGTATTCGCTCCCATCGCGCTCCAGTTGCTTCTTTCAGAGACGTACACTGTAAAAAAGGTTTTGGGAAAATACCATAAGAATCATTGGCACTATAATTGCCAATGAGTTTTGTCATAAAACTCCGATAAGATTTCAACTATGAATCTTATCGTAAAATTCCAATGAGTTTTAAACATTAAATCTTATCGTAAAATTCCTAGAGGACTGTGAAGGATTCAAGTAATAAATTACTACAAAATACATACAAATTCAATATATGTAGTTTATTAACATAAATAACAGAAGCATAAAAGACAAATAGGTTGGATACTCAAAATTGTATTTTAAGTATCCAACATTACATGATTATTAAAATTTAAAATGAAAATATTGAAACAGTAAGAATGAAAAATCAATTTTTAATTATTCTACATACCCTACTTTCTATGCCAGGCACAATTTAATTCGCCCGATAAAAGTGTGTGTGAATGTGTCTTCCAGCACATTCGGGGATATGAACTCTGCACACGTTGTGATTTCTTTATTTCTTCGATGCCCGGAAATGTTTTCTTCTCCACACCTGGTGACCTTTAGCTCCTGCCCAACCATTCCAGGTCAGAGACTTCTGGACTGGAAGGATTTTTACCATCACGTTGGTCACTTTTAAAAGAAATGCTTCGTTGTCGATTCGAAATTTGTCACTCCCGTGACCTTTGACTCCTGAGTTAACATTGAAGGTCTAGGGAAGAGAAGAGAGATCTGAAGGCCTTCTAATCGACCTTGGCACCTTATCAGATTTTTCAGATTTAGAGGACAGTGAGGACAGTTTTTTTCTAAGCAGCGACGAGTTGAGTGATGGAAGCACTGACCCCAAAGATTGTGTTGGTCCAGAGAATGATGACTTCCAGTCTCTTCAAGGTTCATCATTTGGTATGTCCGAGAGTTCCTCAAGTACGCATTGCACAACCACGCCCCAGAATTTTTCGATCCACCTGCCTCGCACTGACCGAACTTGGTCTGAGGAAAGACCGGCATTATGTGAAACTCCATTCACCCGACGAAGAACTTTGAAAGTTAGACCGGATGGAGAGACTCCATGGGATTTTTTTCACATGCTATTCTCTGACCAAATTGTCGATAAAATTATCGAAGAAACAAACAAAAACGCGGAGCGTTTGCTCCAAGAAAGACAATCTCCGCGTGCGCGCATTGGAGACTGGAAACCTATGGAAAGGGATGAATTTTATGTGTTTTTGGGGTTATTACTTCATATGGGAATGATACAAGTATCTCAAATTCAGGATTACTGGCGTAAAGACAGATTTTATACAATCCCCTTCTTTCCTTCAAATATGTCCCGTGATCGCTTTCTAATTATTTTACGTGTTTTGCATTTTGCACCCGTCGGTGAGCCGCAAGAACTACATTCATCCGACCGTCTTCAGAAATTAAGGCACTACTTAATTTTTTTGAGGATATAATGGATGAAGTCCACTACCCGTCGAGAGAATTAAGTATCGACGAATCTATGATTTTATGGAGGGGGCGATAGGCTTTCCGGCAATATATTAAGGGAAAGAGGCATAAGTTTGGTGTAAAGCTGTATATGTTAGCGGAGCCATCCGGACTCATTGCAAAAATTTTAGTTTATACTGGAGCAGGTGAAAATGCCGAAGGAGGACTTGGGCACGCAGGCTGCGTTCTTCATAAACTTTTGCAGACATTTGGAGGAGTAGGCCACTGTGTGTATATGGATAACTACTTCACAAGCATTGACATATTAGCCAGTTTAGCAGCTAACAAAATTCTGTGCACTGGCACGCTGAGAACGAATAGAAAAAGAAATCCTGTGGAAGTAACATCAAAAAAGTTAAAAAAAAGGAGAGGTGGTAGAACAGTAGTCTGACGCCGGGATATGTGTATTAAAATGGAAGGACAAGCGAGAGGTGACTATGGTTAGGACACAATACTCCAGAGAATTGATGAACAGTGTCAGCAGGAGAAACACCGAAAGGCGAGTTCCTGAAGCAGTTATGAAATATAATCAATACATGGGAGGGGTAGATAGGTTAGAGCAGGCCCCTGACACTCGTCGTCAAAAATGGCTCGCTTAGTGAGGCCGTGGCGAAAGCGGGAACTAATGGCAGCACTAGTAACTCCACCCAAGCATAAAGCTGATACAATCACCTTTGCTTTATAACCTTGCATGTAAAGTGTTTCAGCAATTAAAATTTAACCTACATATTTAACAAAAAAAACAATATTAATTATCTAACTCATCTTGTAGAGCCCACCATTGGAGAAATGGCAAATATTGTCTTCGAAATAACATGATAGTAACAAAGGATGTCTGCGTTTTTCTAATGCTCGGAACACTGTCATATAGTTAAGAATAATACCAAAAGTTACTAAATAAATGAACCTTTACTCCATCTGATACTTGGCAAGCAGCATGATAAAGCACTAACTATGATGCCTGAGAAAAAGGAACACAGAAAGTAGGTGTGTTACAGAAACGTTTAAAATGAAAAAATGAAGTAACTAGCCCATGCGTAGTATTCACTTTTGTTGTAACCTTCTATCCAACCCCGGAACTGGAATACCTGTAGATTGCACGAAATAAATTGAATGCCATTTAGAAATAAGTAAATGTTATCTTAACTCGCTGAGTAACTAAGTTAAACCATAATACAATTAATTACTAAATCCCCTAGCAGAGTAGTTCTAAAACACTTGACTATCCCACTTTATCTGCCCTTTTGGATGGTAGATATTAGGCCAAGCAATACCGTATGGATTGTAGTGAGGTACAATTAAAACAGGAATGTTAATACACAAGAAATCTTTCTTAAGATATTAAGAAAGAATTAACATATCAGCTCTTCGAAAATTTTGATTTTTTTTAAATTGCGATTCTCTTTTCCAGTCTCACAATTTCTTCGTGTAGCAAACAGTCGCATTCATATCATTATATAATGATTGATAATCCATACCATTATCTCCTCCCTGTGCATTGAGCATGGAAATATTAAACCACCAGAGAAAACATTATCATCAATGGTCACTTTGTATGCATTGATAGATTCAATATTAATTACAAGCTTGTCCTCAACTGACTTGATAAATTTAAAAAGATTTGCATTTGGATTAACCATTCTACCCTCTGATGGGCAATGATAAAACTGTGCAACAGCATCAATGCCCAAAGGGTTTGGGGAATCGACAGCCGAAATGCATACTTGACAATTGCTGATTTTCGTATTTGTTTACACAAATAACCAGTCATCATCATAATGGGTCAACAATCCTAGGATTGGTTTCACGCAGCTCTCCACTCGATCCTTCTATTGGCCATCCTCTTCATATTAACGTAGTTCCTCTCTTTTACGTCCTTTACGACCTGCTCTATTTCACTCATACAAGGCCTGCCTTTTCCATTCTTCCCTTTCACTTTTCCTTCGACGATTGTCTTCATCAGGTCATTGTGTCTTAAGATATGGCCGATTAGGTTGTCCCGTCTTTTTATAGTTTTCAGCAGAATTCCCTTTTCTCCACTCTTCTTAGGACTTCTTCATTTGTCACTCGGTCGATCCATTTTTTCTTTATCATTATTTGGTAGCACCATATTTCGAATGCTATATTTCTACCCCTTTCTTCACCGCTGCTGTCATCGTCCATACCTCACTGCCGTAAAGAAACAATTTCTTTTAGATTTCCAAGCATTAAATTCCAATCTACGTTGTCAAAAGCTTTCTATAAATCCACAAATTCAATTGAGGTCGGTTTGTTCTTCTCCATTCTCTTCTCTATAAGCAGCCAAAGGGCCAATATTGCTTCTCTTATACCCTTACTTTTCCTGAATCCGAATTGATCTTCATCCAGAAGCTCCTCTGCTTTTCATTCTACTCTTCTTTAGATGACCCTTGTCAATATCTTCGATGCATGTGTCGTCCAGGCTTATAGTCCTAAACTTTTCGCATTTATCCGCTCACTTCTCATCCGCTCACTGGGTATTTCTCCTGTTGAGTATATGTCGCAGATGGTTTTGTAAAGATCAGTTAATGTCTTCTCTCCTGCATTTTTTATTGGTTCTGCGGGGATATCCTCAACTCCAGAAGCCTTATTCATCTGAAGATCCCTTAATGCTGCATCGAATTCCGATCTTAATATTAATACTCCCATATTATCCTTTTCGACTTCGTTTTCCTCTTCAATCACGTTCGTGCTGAGATTGTTTCCACATAGTATATTAAGCTGTCAGTGACAGCTGGGAGAGAGTAATCATGCTCTATTGCATCCACTGCATCCCAGTCACCCTCCTCTATAAATCCATTTAACATCTTCTTCAGTTTGGAGATTAAAGACTGTGAATTTGGACCCTTGGTAAATATGTCTTTGATATCACTAATTTGACTCCAGTGGACTGTTGTCCGTGGGTACACAACTACCATACTTAGGAGCCTTCAAAATGCCAAAAACAGCCAACAATTAATATAGTTGGATAAATCCAATTGCTGACGGATGATCATTGACTCTAGCTGATTGGCGTATGGTGACAAACTTAGTCGCACTGACATTTCATACCACAATATTATTCCATATCTTTGAAATTCTATTTTGTCATAGAGCTGCCGCTTAAACAGCTCAAATAAACTCGTGTCAAATCCACACGAGGTATCCACTGAGGATAAATAGCGCCTCACAGTCATCACATTTGCCAGTGGGAAGATTTCACTATCGCAAACAAATTTATACCCCGCAGGTGAGCGCACTTGAAAAAGCATGCACAAGAGTATCTAGTCTTCAGCAACCCTTCTTCAATTAGTCTTACTTAGATTGGCTGCATGTAGGATTTATTTCAAGGCAGTCACCTGATTCTTTGTTATATTTGGGTAGGCTTCCACGTTTTCCAGGAACGAACCATCTGCCACTCTTCTTATCGTTTCATGGACCTCCGTTTGCAGCCTATCTCTCTAATTCTTTGCACAGATTTGCGATCGTTTGAAATTGGAGCTCCTATTCATCAGTGCTCAACAAGTTGCCTTTTTTTGGGGCTTAATTGGCCTGTGAGACGTGTTCGGTTGGCATTTATCTTCTGCCTCAAATGCTTCTGAACTTCTGAAGCAATGTCCTCCTGGCTTGATTATAGTGATTGCACATGTCACCGTTATCAATTATCAACTGGCTGTTTATGTGTCCCCACTGTCTGGAATTATCAATCAAGTAAACGCTGCTTTTCACCTCTATGGGCATGTCACGCATTACATTGTCCCGGCAAAATATTGCCGCATCTACTTTCCTCATGATTTCCTCTAAATCTGAGCAGCTTTCCACAGGCCCACTTGGAATGTTCAATCGCTCATTTCTACCGTCTTTCCAAACACAGCAAAAGCCACAATACCAACTTCCTTCACGCAAATTTCTTTGAAAATCGCCGTACGTACTCTCCAATCAGGCAACATCAATGAGATTAGCTGAGTAAAAATCACCATTTTCGGTCCAAATTTAGGAATACTTCTGACCCATGTGAATCGCAGAGGTAAATAAAATCCATTACGACACAGTTCTTGAAACACAGAAATAGTTATTGACACAGTTTCACTCATGATGGAGAAGAAGGGTTCTCATTCATTTTCAGTAAACAAGTTTTTTCCCTGGATCGATTCTGATTCTCTTCGCCCGAGAAAACGTTTTCTTGACTATAGCTCTAGGTATGGAAAAAAAGTATTTCTCACATAAAAAAATGGCCTGGCTTGAGCTGAAAATTTGCTCGTTGCCACTTAGAGATCTTATCGGGGTCTTTAGGAGCATAAAAGAAGGATAAGCTCGATTTCGTGGAACCATAACCTTCCTTGCAGCTCGGAGCAACACAGCTTCACGGCATCTCGCTTTTCCACAATAAAGCTGATTCCTACTTCTGCCCACTAGCTTACACCGAAATGCAGTATGGAGCAGCACTATGGAAAACTATAATAGCAAAAAAGCTAAAATCGTGCATGTAAAATGCTAATTATCCATTCTACTCCCTCAATCACAAGGATGTGGCTGAGCTCACATGGGTGGAGTTACTCGTGGCGCCATTAGTTCGCATGAATTCCGCGGCCTCACTAAGAGCGCCAAAATCACAACACGGTAACAATAGGGAGTGTCAGAGGCCTGGGTTAGAGCAGCTTTTATCCTACCATATCACCTCGAGGAGGACCTTACGCTGGTATAAAACAGTGACCCTCCATATTGTTCAAATTTTGCTGCTGAACAGTTTCCAGTTGCATAAAATGTATTCATAGGGGGAGAAATTTAATCTTCAGAGTTTTAGACTAACAAGAAGAGGTCGTGTAATATGAGTCACGAAAAGAGCTGATTTTTTTTCGGTGAAACTAGAAGAAAAATAAAGAGATACGTGTCTCAGCTTTCTTCCCCATAGGCCCTGGTTCGCGAGAAAAAATAAAATAGAATCGCAAAAATGCACCGCGGGTTGCCTGCATTCGCCGGCCTCGGGTAAGCCGACAATGGCCGAGTGGCTGACAACGGGAGAGTGCATTCTATCCTCGCCGTCGTGGTATGATGTTTTTCTTTCGGTCATTCTATCTAAAACTTTATCATCATCAATTTCCTACCTTTACGTGTGAACACTTTCAGTTTTCTAACATTATCGCGTAACCTACATTTACAAATGTACCTATAATTCAAAAAGGCATTGTAAGTTAACGCAATTTTCCACGATTTTAATTATGCAGAAAATATTTTCCCAATCACTTTCTCTAACGCCAACTTTTATTATTTTCATGTTCATTTTATTGACATGTAAATTGACATATACATTCTAATAATCCATTTCTTTTATGTGTCTACTGGTACTTAACAGTGGTTTTCAAGTTTGTACCCGCACATAAATGTGATTCGGACTGGGAGGAAAGATACAAGGATAGGAATAGAATGGAAAGGGGGGCATTTTATTGCACAGTGGGGTAAGACAAAGTTAATGCTACGTGACGGATAGGAAAACTGCATAGACATTGTAATAATCCATCTCTTTGATGTGTCTACTGGTATCATGTGCTATATTAGTAAGGCATATGGCCTAGTAAGACATAGTTCTATCGATGGATGGCCTTCTCAAAACTGTTAAATGTACAGGCACTTCCAAAAAAAAGTTAACACTTCAGAGCCGAAATTTTTCTAAGTCCCGAGTTGACGGTGTTTTGACAACGCTGCGTCACGGCTTCCCTCTGGCGGAGCCTCGAGAAGCTCTGACCGAAAAGAAACCCCTTTCCCTCCTCCCCCCTCCTTTACCCTTTTACCAGATGGGACAAAGGGATTACTGAACGGTCGGTCTTCTCATATCCTAAAGAAGGGGGCTATGGTGGGCACTCTATTTTTCCGACTCGCGCTGAACGACATTTGAAGTCCTGAACATATCTCTACGCTCGCCACCGTCGCATAGTGGACGGAAATCGGAAAAAGCTGGACAAAATTCAAAAATAGCTTTCTTTGATATATAGCTTGAAACTTCACAAAAATACTCAAAAAAGACTGCTAATTAAGGAATAATACATCATTTGACATGCTTTTCATCTATTAGTCAGATACAGGAGCTCCAACATGACCAAATTTCCAAATAAACACCTGAACTAATTTTTCTCCGAATGTCTTCCAAGTTAAGTTGATCGTGACGTTATGTGAGGAATTTGATTGGATAAAGAATAGCATGATCTATTAACACAAGACTTTGCCTTTAAATTACCAAAGCTTCAAATATTTTTGAAGCATTTTATCGCAATTCCGTTAAAAATGTCCGATGCTATTCTCGGATAAAATATTTACATAATATAGAGAATATCTAGCGTTTTTGGGAGAGACCTGTCAAGTGACTTATATCAGAGAACTTGTTGAAGACTCATAAACACGAAATTGAAGAGAAATTAAAAAATAAGTCTGCGACACCGAAAATACATATGATTTTCCGATCGCGCGTCCGGGGCATGGCTCCGAGCGGCTGGGGCTGGAAGATCTGTGACTCGCTTACTTTACTCAAGTGACACGGACCCAAGGCTTCCATTTCGTCGTTTTTCAGCGGCACTCATTGTCCGAAAACTTCACTGATCTATGTTGATGAAATCGTGAGAATATTGAATCGTGCGACCGGATAAGTTTACGCGGAATCACTTTATTTTTCTTCGCGTGCGCTCCGGGAACATACTTCTTATTCACGCCCTTGAAAAGAGTGTAGTCTTTCTAGGGCCCATGTAACATTCAGAAATACACTGGTTTTTCTTTTGAATTACTTTTGCCCCCTTCTTTTTATTCACACGGTAAAAGATGCACCGACGATTTCAGAGCCTTGGTCTTCGTTTTCCCTGCCACCTTTTCCCCTTTCCTCAAAGGAGATCTGAATGCCAAATGGGGGGCGGCATATTCCCTCTGACCACTCTGTTTAGTCCCTGTACTGAGACAATGGGGAGGACCGGTCTCCCCGTAGGTATATCTTTCCACTGCCCAAAAACCTTACTCCATACGTTTTATTGCACCCACGACCCCTTCTACGCGGTATGCCTCGGTTCAACATCCTGAGTCTATGCCCTTGCAGCCCAGTGCCCAGGCATGAGGGGTGTTCCGGAAGCAGGTAAAACTTCGCAGATGTCTGCCCATCCACTCTTCCACCTGAGTGCTTTTAAGTTTGTTTCTACTCACATTACCGGGCGAATATTTCAAAACATTTAAATGCCCACGAGTGAACACATTTATCAACATGGTTTCATGATTTAGGTTTGATAGTCTCTTATTAATTTCATATTTGGTGTGAAGGAAGTAACAATTCATTCACAAAAATGAATTAATTCCGTCCATTAAAGAAATATATCCAAAGCTTTTGGCGGTATTGTTTAACATGCAATATGGTCGAATAATAGAGCACCTTTCCATTAGAAGGAAATATAGGAGCAGCTTATCAATTTGCAATTACTATTCTCAGTTGCGATAAAGGTTCTTAAGGAAATTTACTAATTGCCGTCCACCCACTTCGCAATCCGAGCAATTGGCCCCTCGAGAGGAGATCACCATATGGCGGCCGGGTGCCCGCGCCTCACGTGTGCAAACCCTTTCTGAGAGGGAATTACCAGCTAGCCATCCTTCCTCGCCGCCCCTCCCCTTCGGTAGGAGGAGAATAGTGGGTGGCGATCCTTCGGCAGGGTTAGGAGGACACGCGGCTCAACGCCGCGGTCGGGAATAAGGGTAAGGCAAGAGTCGGGGGTATTTTGCGACCACCGGCAAGTGTCTTATAAACAATGGGTATTCGGGAATATTCGTATGTTGTCACAGTCCTCATCCTTTTGAAGAACGGAAAAAGGCATTGAATAACCAATTATAGCGTAACATTAGTTACAGTTTGACCAACGGAAATGTCTTCACATGCTTACGGAGCTCTTGCAATCAGTTAAATCTCATACGAATAATTATTTAGTTGTGGTCGCATGCGCGCGCAATTAAATGTATTAAGATCTGTAACCTTTAGTGATCATAAAATAGTAAATACGAAATTTATTGTATGCGTTGAAATACATTATAAACCAAGGAAGAGGGTATACTTATTTTGCAAGGCTAATTACGACGGTATGAAAGAGGAATTAAGGGAATCGTTTAATATATTTAGCGAACAAAGCAAAGGATTAGATACAGAGGATTCGTGGAGAGAATTTATTGAGGACACCCGTAAAGCAGTTAATGAATACATACCAAGTAAATTCATAAGTGATAATACAGAGCCAAGGTGGTATAATGCGGAGGTTAGGAAATCACTGAAGTGACAAAGGGTATGCCACGCTAGGATGAAAAATGCAGGACAGGGTAGCCATAGCATTGTGTTAATAGGCAAATGATGCAGGTGTTTATTTGGAAATTTGGTTATGTTTGAGCCCCTATATCTGGCTAACAGATAAGAATTATGTCAAATGATGCATTATTCCTTAATTAGCAATATTTTCTCAGTATTTATGTGAAGTTTCAAGTCTATATCTCAAAGAAAGCTATTTTGGAAATTAGTCCTGTTTTTTTCGCGACGGTGGCGAGCGTAGAGATGTGTTCAGGACTTCAGTCTCGCAGCGCGAGTCGGAAGAAACAACCATGGAGTGCCCACAATAGCCCCCTTCTTTAGGGCATAACAAGACCGACCGTGCAGTAATCCCTTCTGCTAAACAGGGAAAGGTGAGGACGGGGGAGGAGGGAAGGGGGTTTGTTTTCGGTTAGAACTTCGCGATGCTCCGCCAGAGGGAAGCCGTGACGCAGCGTTGTCAAATCACCGTCAACTCGAGACTTAGAAAAATTTCGGCTCTGAAGTGTTAACTTTTTTTTTGGAAGTGCCTGTACTTTACAACGGCAAAATTGTTGCCAAATATTGTTCTTTAAGTATCTACTGGAATAGTTTGCTGTATTCCTAGAGTAGGTTAGGGTTTCTAACACCATGAGTAATTCCTAAAGTTGTTAATGGCAATAAAACGGGTAGGTTGAAGCAAAGGATAGCTACAGAAAATAAACTAACATATTTCGTCTCAATCGGGTATTGAAACGTTAACATCTGGTTCCATTTTTTTCCATTCCATTATACGATTGAATGCACTCGGTAGTTTTGTTTAGACCAAGGAGAAACTTCATCTCGAGAACGAAACTATAGTTTTCGTAATTTTTTTGCTCCTAATTAACTTTCAGCTCCAAAACTTGGGTGGAGGGGAGTAAGTTTCATCAGTTTTAACCCATGGATAAGGATGTATTTGTCTTGTGGCTAGGGAAATGAGATCTAAACAATGAGTTACTGTATTGCTTTGCCTTCGTCTAATGTAACATGATACATTCTAATAATGTATGGTACTGTTTTGAAGGCCCATTGTTGACGCTCATCGAACCACGAGTGTCAACAACAGATATTATTTAGCCCATTAGTTAAGTTCCTTGGATTTTATCCAATTTAGTTTTGCTTATATAATTCGCTCCTAAACAATGAAGCTATTAAAATGTTACTACTTTTTACTTTCGTTTTGTTTCCTTTGCTTTTCATGGTTGCAACTGTGACAGATTTATTTTGAACCCTGCGTTATCAGTTAAACTTAAGTTACTGAGCAATCCAGAGCGGAATAAAGCGCAGAAGAGAGAATCGAACGTATTGAAAAGTACATTGGTAAAAGCTGAAGAGTTATTTAAAAGGAACTTAAATGGAGACAGAACTAATTGCTGGACCCTCCACGTGTAGCGGCTCATCAGCTGTACATTTTGCAAGCAGCCTTACGTCGGTATTATGTCATTACGATAGGATAGAATATTATCTGGTGCTGTTCGTTATTTTGAGGGTTAGTAAGTAATATTACACGAACCAAAGATGTAGATGAAAGATTCGGGAGGTCAACAATGTAGCCGAAATATCGGTACCGGAGATGATTTCTCCTTCTTTCAATTGGCTTTTGGAATTCAATTTCCTCCCGAATCATTCATCTCAATTTTAACATGTTAAAAAGGTTTTTTTATCAATTTAAACCTGAAAGGTATACTTATATGCACTATTTATTAAACTATAGAGACGTTACTGGAAATGGGAACGATTCATGTCGTTTCTGGCTCTGATGTTTCGCCGCGTTCAAAACTCATCGGAAAAGAAGGTGTTGAAAGATTTCTGGAAATGCTTGGTCAATATCAGTTAGTGGAGACAGATGAGCTGTACATGGCAGGCGAGACTCACGAGAGTGATGGAAACCGTCATTCTTTGGATAAGGAGTTGCAGGAGGCAGCTGGATTTAGCACAAGTCCCGATCCATTGCCGTCGGAGGGAAGTGAATATAAGCCCAACCCGAAAGCTGCGAAGTATCAGCAAGTGCCCCTCAAAGTGAAAATTAAGGCAGTAAATCTTGCAAGAGAGCACCCAAATTGGAGTCTTTCTACCCTGAAGCATCAAGGTTCAGTGTTTTAGAAAAGCAAAGCGGTCCTTCCTAATTGGCAAGATGATAACTAACCGCAGATGATAAATGAATGGGTACATGATCGCTTCATTGAATCAAAAAAAAGGAATGAATCAGTGACGACCAGGACCTTGCAGGAGTGGGCCCTGTCGGCGGCGGTTCAGCATACATCGCCAGAATTTGAATTCTCGGCAAGTGCAGCATGGGTCAAATCTTTTAAAAAGAGGTTCCACAATGTGCAGCGTAAAATTACGAAGTGTGTCTTCTCGAGTGAGTAGGCTTCATTGGAAGACGTAGTGAAATCAGCAGACTCATTCCAATAACATGCAAAAAAGTTGATTTCACAGTATGACAGTGATTTTGTGATCAACGCCGATCAGACGGGTTGTGCTTACCGGGTGGATATGAGAAGATCATTTGCACGAAAGGGGCAGAAAATAGTGCAAGTTGCAGTCGGGAGTATGAGCAAATTGACACATTCGTACAAGGTGCAATATGCAATAACTGCATCTGGAAATCTTTTTCCGAACATGTTTTTGTTTATGCAGGAACCTGGGGGTGACTTGGTCCACGAGTGAATGAAAAAGTAAAAAATCTGGGAATTGAATATGCCAATGTGGTTGTTACACGATCAAAATCTGGAAAATTAAGCACTGAATTTTATTTTCAGTTTCTTGAAATTGTCTTGCAACCCTATGGGAATAAAAAAGAGTTTCTGCAGATTGTTGATTCGTGAGGGGTCAAACAAAGAGTGCCGTTTATGACGAGATATTTCAAGATGATAATGGTATTCCAACATGCACTTACAAAAGCATACCACCAAGACGCACATCTTTAGGCCAAACCCTGAGATGTTTATTTTTACAGACAGGTAAAGCAGTTCATCTCACGACTACAAAATGGCACATTCTTGGTTCAAGAAAAAAGAGAAATTGCTTCTCGTGAGGATAATATTAAAATACATGCAATAGTGCATAGCCAATTGTCTTCACCAGCTTTACACGACATGATAAAGTACGCATGGTATGCATCAAAATACGTTTCTAATTGGAATGTGTTTTTGTGATGCATATCATCCAAAATTTTGCCGTTCATTCATATCAGGACATAGCAATTCAAATTAATGTACCTCATATACACAAGCATAATCTTCAACTAAAAGATTTTCAAAAGAAATGAAATATATTGACCTTCATTAAGTATAATTGTAAGAGTAAGATGTATTATAGGAGGGAGAGGATTCAGGGAGTTCGCGTAAAAAAGTAAGGAAATGATTTTGGACAATAGTCAGGAAGTCGTTACCGGTGTTCGGCAATTTTCCTATCCGTCACGTAGCATTAACTTTGTCTTACCCTACTGTATAATAAAATGCCCCCCTTTCCATTCTATTCCTATCCTTGTATCTTTCCTCCCAGTCCGAATCACATTTATGTGCGGGTACAAACTTGAAAACCACTGTTAAGTACCAGTAGACACATAAAAGAAATGGATTATTAGAATGTATATGTCAATTTACATGTCAATAAAATGAACATGAAAATAATAAAAGTTGGCGTTAGAGAAAGTGATTGGGAAAATATTTTCTGCATAATTAAAATCGTGGAAAATTGCGTTAACTTACAATGCCTTTTTGAATTATAGGTACATTTGTAAATGTAGGTTACGCGATAATGTTAGAAAACTGAAAGTGTTCACACGTAAAGGTAGGAAATTGATGATGATAAAGTTTTAGATAGAATGACCGAAAGAAAAACATCATACCACGACGGCGAGGATAGAATGCACTCTCCCGTTGTCAGCCACTCGGCCATTGTCGGCTTACCCGAGGCCGGCGAATGCAGGCAACCCGCGGTGCATTTTTGCGATTCTATTTTATTTTTTTTCTCGCGAACCCGAGCCTATGGGGAAGAAAGCCGAGACACGTGTCTAATTGTTTTTCATCAATTTCATTTTCAGTGGAATTCTCTCCCAACTCGTCCGCCTTGGCGACGAGCATAACTTCGCCTGTGGCTTTCTTTCTTGGAATCTCTCTTGAGGCGCTGTTGCTGCCGGCTTTATATACCCCGGGGATGACGATGGGCTGGGGGGGGGGGTTCTCGATGTGGGAGGGGGGGTTGAACTGTGGGTCATAGGCCACAGTGGCCACAGGCCCTTCACTTGTTCGTACACTGACTCATTCACTCCCGCTCGCATTCAGTCTCACCTTCCTCCACGGGTCGAGTCTAGAGGGGGTGGGGTGAGGGTACGGGGGGGGGGGAGGAATGCGGTCGGGCCAGGGAGCATTGCGTAATGGTCGAACCATTACACATCAATGTCAACAAATATATAAATTTCATGAAATTAAGTATTTTTCTTTTCCTTTGTGTATTTCCGGAAGACGAATGAACAATAATATAGCTCGCTTTAACATGCAAGTCATCAAGAATTTTCTGGAGACTTATACAACAATGCGGAGGAGTGAACGATAAAGGTGACAAGAGAAGCATGTAAGCTAGGAAACAAGGATTTAAAAGGAAAAACAACCCAGATTTTGCTACAGGTAAGGCCTCCGTTTCAAGAGCGTACAAGTGAAAAATACCTAGATAAAGACCATGACGTGCAAATATTGCAGTGCCAGAGCAAAACATGGTTTTAGTAAGAAATATTTGGTAGAAAAAGAAAATAGGATACGAATTGGAGTTTGGGCTTTTGGGAATTGGTAGCAAATATAAAAAGAGCAGAAATCCCTAATTAGTGGCCAACAAAAGTTTTCGTAAATAAAATACAGAAATCATAAACGGCGTATTGCTGGGTTGCATAACTACGGGTCTTCTGATACTGCGGACCACATCGATAGACGTGGAAAATTATTTATTAATTTCCACCAAAATAATAGTTAAAAGTTAATAATGTATGATACTTGCAGGATATTACACCAAATTTGAAACACATTGGTGAAGAAAAAAATTTCTGCATTTTGAGGTCATTCAGCAATTACAGAACCGCAGTCAAAGTGTTAAGAGACACTTCAGACATGGCTAAATTGAACATGTAAGTTCCTTATAAGTATTTCAATTGAAGGTCAAGGTCATATGTATAGTTTCCAAATGCCATATAAAGTGCAAGCACAGTATCATCTGTGGCGGCAGAATTATAGCAGACGAGTCACGGCCGCAGTAGGTTCATTTCCCAAGAAACCTGCGGGAATACATCCCCTGATCACCATCATTCCTCTAACATTTACCTTATCCTCCTTCATATACCTATTCCACCTCCAATTCACCAAGTCATAATCTTCTTTTTTCACTTATCCTTAGGTGGACTTGTGTACTGCCGAGGGGGTGGTGTGGCGGCAGAATTATAGCAGACGAGTCGCGGCCGCGTTTCGGCCGGCAATTATTAGCAGCTTCCGCCAGCGGCCACCAGGGCCCACCATCAAGGCACGGGAAGTGCTGAGGAACCAGTTGCTAACTCGCCATCGCCGAGAGGAAAAGTGAAAGTGCTTGTTCGACGCATCATGCAGTCCGCCATGTTGAAATATTTTCTCGCCGCCTCACGGCTGTAAATCTTCAGCGTCGAATAAATGGTTGTTTATCTCACGCGCATTATTGTTGATTTCACCCTCGTTCCCACGGCAATCCGACCAAACATCTAATATAATATCTTTGATACAACATGGCAACATTACTTTAACATGAAATGCAACAAAAGTGAATACACTGAAATATTTATACCATTGCAGTGACATGATTTTACTGCAAGTGAAAAAGCACAATCAAATTTTAAAAAAGGGAAACACCTCTGCCAGATTTTGTTGTGCAGCCAAATCTTCTTGATTTATGATATCTCTCGAATTTTGTCTTGGTGAAAACCCATACCTTTTACTGCAAAAACTGCACTGAAGTGACGAGTCACTTCCTTGCAGTCATATTTTCTCTAACTCAAAATGTTAGGAGTGTGATTCTTTAAATTATACACAACTCTATCAAACCCAAAGAATGGTTTCAAATCGCACCATTTACCTTTCCCCAAAGATATTCAGGAAAGTTATATGCTCATTCATCATCACTACACTGGCAAGTTATTTCAATTCATTAACATCCTCATCTTTCTCAAAGTTTAACTTACGTTTTTGGACATGCACTTGTACTTTAACTGATTAGTGTCATGTTCGTCTTCTGCTGATTCCCCATCCGGAGTGGATTCATCCCGCTCTGGAGGACGCACATCCACTGTTGAGACGCTGGGGAGCTGGAGACACTGGCCTCTCTGATTCGCAAGTAATGCCTAACGGATTACTCTCATGAGCACTCTGCCCATTTGTGTCTTACTTCATTCGTGTGTAGAGACTCCGGCACTCCTTTATTTAGTCGCCAGCTCTTACCAAATCTGGAAAAAAATAACAGTGGTATGAATAAATGAAGTACGTTGGCTTGAGCCTTTGGCAAACGATCAGGATATTGATATTTAAGTACCAGTTAGAGCCGTCGTTTCTCCTTTCAGCGCCACGATTTGATCCTACAAATCTTGGATCCTTTGTTTAAGGCACCAAAATCATCATTTCTATGAATACCCGTTGTACTTGACTTTCGCTAGGATTGATCCCAACCCACTCCTCCTCCTGCGATCCTGCTTCATCCAGAAACCAAACCTTTCCGGTGCACCCCATCGATGAGCAGGCAATTGTTAATTCAGGTTTACAGCCTATTAAATATAGTCACCTTTAACATTGCAATAACTTAAGTGCATTAGAGTTAAAATGCTGTTTCACAAGAAGCAAATATATGGAAACTTGCCTGATATCCTGAAAATGTTGGCTTCAAAAACTGGGTACCTCGACCTTTTTTAGAGAAATCATAAGATTTAACTCTCACTTCAGCCCTCAATTTTAGGCAGGCATCGTTGGCCGAACTTAAGCCGGTTTCACACCACTCAATATTCCTTGATCAATAAACGTTGAACAAGAAACATTGAGCGTCAAACTGCGTCAAAGATGATTCAAGACAGCAGTTCAAGAATACTTGATCAAGAGTGATTGGAAGCACTTTCACACGCTCAAAGACGCCAATGACGAGTTTGAAGCGCTGCAGCTGGAATATGGAAAACAAAATAGCAACGTAATGTGGCGAGCGTATTTTCTATGGTTTGTGGGCAAAGTTTTTCGTGGTTCCTGTAACATTACCATTACACCATGGATGAGAATCACGTAAATGTAGCGAAAAAGGGATTAGCTGTGGCCGTTTTAGGCATTGGCATTCAGGCCCAGAGACATAGAAATCGGCGCAGGATGTGGTCAAGCAAATGGATTAGTAGGAGGGAAAATGGAGTGATGAGCTTGCTGAGCAATGAATTAAGGACTGAAGACCCAGAATCCTCTCGGAATTTCTTAAGGATGAACGAGATAAATTTTAATGATTTACTCATGAGAATATTCAGATCAATAGTAAAAAAGGATAGTGTGTCGGCAGTGCATACCCGCGAAGCACAAACTCGCGGTGACGCTTCCATTTTTAGCGACCCGTGAAACCTTCAAAAGCCTACAGTATTCCATAAGGATTGCACACAACACAATTTCTTTGTTCGTTCCTGAAATGTGCACAGCTTTGTATGAAGCTCTAAAGGACGAATTCTTGAAGGTGAGTAAGAGAAGTTGACACCTTACCTTTAATGTACCAAAGGAACGCATTTAGTTATATTTAGAAAACCTTGACCAAGTACTGAATAAATACCTGTTCTTGAATGAATGATTGCTTCTCTCAGATACAGGGAATATATTGTTGGGCAGACGTTTTGAGGTGTCCACTGAAAGATACTTGTTTCAAAGTTAATGTCTTCGTTTCAGGCACCAAACTCTGCAGCAGAATGGGAAGCTATTGCCCAGGACTTCGAAAAGTATTGGAATTTTCCGGTTTGCATGGGAGCCCTCGACAGAAAGCATATAAATTTCCGAGCTGCAAGGGCAGACGGATCTACTTTTTTCAATTATAAGCATGCCCATAGTATCATTTTGATGGCTTTAGTTGATGCTAATTATAAATTCCTCTACTATGATGTTGGAGTTAATGGGCGAGTCAATGATGCTGGTGTTTTTCGGGACTGCTCTTTAAGGGCAGCTCTCACAAGCAACAGGCTTAATGTTCCACATGGGAAGCCATTGCCAGGTAGAGAGAGAGATACGCCTTACGTCACTGTAGGAGATGATGCCTTCCCTCTACAACATTATTAAATGAAGCCCTATCCTGAGAGAGGGCTTTCCCAGAGCCAGAGGGTATTTAATTACCGCCTCAGTCGGGCAAGACGAGTTGTGGAGAATACCTTTGGCATTCTCTCAAACCGTTTCAGGGTATTTTTATCTCCGATTAATCTGTCAGTAGAGAAGGTGGAGAAAATAACTCTTGCTTGCCTGGACCTTCACAATTTTCTTAGAGCGAAAAGAGATACTTCATACCTCTGTACAGGGCTTGTGGATGAGGAAACAATAGATGGACAGGTGATACCTGGGATGTGGAGAAACGATCCTTGCCTGCATAATCCACTGGTGAGGCAAGGGGGAAACAGAGCCTACAATACTGCTATAGCTATTAGGGAGGAATTCACAAGTTACTTCAATGGGGAAGGACAAGTGCCATGGCAAAGAGTATAATGAGTGTTCCTAACATTAGCTGTTGTCCTCACATTAATTAATTTCTGTATTTAAAATTCAGTGTTGCAGTTTCAAGTTCATTTCAGTCACGTTGTATGGTTTTACTGTATTATGAGTTATTGAAGTCACAGTATTAAGTCTTTCAAATGCATTTCAATGTGATTGTCATTCAGTCTTTAAAGTGAGGCACTTGCAGCTGAAGTACTGTATGGCCCTTGTTTCATAGTTGCTCATTTGTAAATGTTTGGACATGTAAAATTAATAAATAAAAACAGATATATTTCTTACAGTTATGAATGTTGTGGTTTCTGTTTTGAGATCAAAATTGTACCTAATGCAATCACCAATGCCTGAGAATTTATGCAATAGATTAACATTTCAAATACGTCAAAGTATAAGGAAGTTGTCATCAGAACGTGAACTAAGAATCAATGCATGTTGAATAATTTCATTGCTTTCAATTGAAAAAAACTGTGTGTACCTATGGGGATGGAAAGAAAATTAGAAGAGCTCATTGATAAGGACGTGAGGAATGTAAATAAGTAATCCGAGGTTGAACAGGACAAGTGGTTGAGGAAAAATTCATTCTCAAACAAGGAAAATGGTAGTAAATTACTTTTTAAGGTTACACCTTCCCTCCAACTCAAATTTTTTACACCTTATCTGCAAGCATGCCTTGCAACCAGGAAGCTATGTATGAGGATTGTATCTAAGAAAATGATTCGGAAGAGAAAAAGTAGGATTATCCGCATGGGAGTAATAAACGAAAACTTTTTCTCTATAAAAATATTTAACATTTATTGACATTCTGAAAAACACGTGCAATTAATTTAATTTTGGTCTTCCAAAAAGGCTTCCATTAAAATATTATTAATGTTGATTATAGCCTTTCTTCTCACTAGTGGATTCTGCAGTTTATCCAGCTCCATTCCAATGAAGAGGCCAAAGTGCTCACTGGAGGTGTGCCTTCTTTTTGTCTCCTCTAGGGCACTGGAGGCTCGCTCAATGAACTGGCTCAAATCAGGCCCTTGGCTCCTCTTTTTTCCCTTACGGGCAGACCCAGTAGTGGGTGTATCCACCTCGTCTGAGGCCACAAAAGATGTCCCTTGCCCTGCTGGTGGTGAACTTATTTCAGCTGTGACCACACAGCTACCGTTGTCTACCTCAGAAATAACTGGGCTCTGTATCAAATGAAAAGAGAACATACTTGAATTCACTGAACCAGAGAAAAATAAATAAATGCCACTCATTAACAACAAGCACACTAACATAAAGAGTAGGAAAATTCATTTTAAGGTGTGACATTCACTTCACCCACCAAGACCAATGCACCCAAGGGAAAATAGGCTGGTTGTGACACAGCGAGTAATAACAGTCAATCAATGCCAATCATATCTGCACGTTAGCCACTGAGAAAATAGTGCTTACAAGTTTTATCACAATTGAGGATGCAAGTTACAAGATATGGTTTATGATATATATGATTTTCATGTCTAAACACACTCAAAATCTACTGTGTCTTCTATATGACAAATCAAAAATGTAAATATGCATAAGTGCATTACAAAGGCAGAAGGCTCAAGTAATAAGCTTGGTGACCTGGTGGGTTTTGGAGCACTTGACTGACAAGTTTACAAGACAAGACTACAAGGCATAATATTAAGTACACAGATATGTGAAAGATATCAAGAGGGACTGAAGCTCTGAAAATGAATAACTGAATGTCAGATAGTCATAAGGATAGAATGAAATTGGTCCAGGACTGAGATATGAGGCAATGGGGGATGTTGAACACTGAGAACCAAACAAGAGCGTATCCAGGGGAGGGCAAGGGCTGCCCCCCTTCCAACATGGAAAATGTTTAAATGTGAATTTATTGTATGACATTATGGACCACCTCCCTCCACAATTCACCATTAATTTTTCAAATATTTATATATTTAAAAAAAATAACTTTCACTGTTATCCCTTTCTTCATTACATGTCACCCCTTCCCTCATGAAGTAGAATTCATAAATCTATCCCCCTCCAGTTTTGAGCTGGATACAACCTTGTACTCAAAAGATTGAGGAGTCCAGATTTAGAGCAGGAAGATTAACAATGGACAGTACTTTCACTCTTTAAACTGCAGCAGAGAAGTCAAAGAAACCTTTTGACATACACACAGCACTGTTGGACCTCGAAAAAGCTAGTGATAATATTCCAATAGTAAAACTATGGAAGGAACTGGAAATTACTGAAACCAACATAACTTCAATAAAAGCACAAGACAGGTTTACATGAAAATAGCACAGCTAACATAAAAATATGTACGTACCCAAATAACAGAAGGAACAGAACTAACAAAGGGGCAGTCACAGATTACCTCCTAACTAAATTAGAATCTACCCAGTGGCGAAGCTGAAGGGTAGTCTGAGAGCCTGAGAATACCCAAAATGATTACAGTAAAACACATACTATTTTTTCAGCTCTGTCATGCATTTTATGTTGCCGAGAAAGCATAGGAAAAATAAATATAGCCTATATTTCTGCTCATTGCATTGCGTTGAAGTGGTTTGGATGTTTTGGAGGCTTGGGAGTCTGGCTGCTGGTAAACTCCAAATGGCCGGATGGCGCATGCGCATACGCTTATTCTCCGCCGGACACTTGCACCTGAAACTGCGTGATTCTTGCGCGCTGAGAGCCTAGACACTCGCGCCCTTCCGAGTCTCAGTGTGTCTAAGCAAATGATCAAGAGATGGTGAGATGGAGGGAAATTAAGAGAGACTGATTCTGTATGAAACAGTTTCGCTGCATGTGAATTTTTTCTTTGTTTAGTGATTGGAAAAGAACAAGTCAACCTACGGCTAAAGGACTGAACAACAACAACCAGGGTGGACTAGACACGTTTCACTAATTTAGAAGGCTCACTTTTGAAATAATTGACACCTTCGTTGTCCACATGGAATCTCATTTTCAAGACTTCAATGACTTCTATTTTGCAGAATTACTAGATGAAGATCCTGCATAAAATACATCATTTCCCTCAGCGAAATTGAGTAGCCTAATAAAATGCACTCATTATTTAACAGTAAACAGCTAAAAAATGAACTCATTAATGTCTATTCCAACGAGAGTAAACACTTGCCTGCACATTTGTTACTTAAATATTTTTTGGACAATGGCCTGGATAAAGTAGGTATATCAAGAAACTGTGGGATTCATAAGACTGATTCAGACATTTCCTGTATCAACTGTATTGTCCGAAAGACGTATGAGTACGTTGAAGACAGAGTGCACATTTTTAAGAAACTCCATGACGGACTCCAGCCTAAGCAATTTAAGCACCCTGGCGGTTGAAAAGGCTTTACTGAACAACCACTCGAGCGATGAAAGTTTCAAGGAACGCGTCACCGACACCTTTGCCCAAAGGAAAACCCACCAAATCTATATGATCAACGGAAAACATTAAGGCAAATTACTTAGCCCCTCAAGTGCTGACCTATGTGCATGGTTGGGTGCCGAAAATTTATTTCAAATTAACAGTGGGGCGAGAGGTAAAGAAGTGAACAAGCATCTAGCGTTCTCTTCGTATGCAATGCATGTTAAAAATACTAGATTTTAAAAACCCACCGGAAAAGAGGGTTATAACCCATTTAAATTGCCCGGTACACAATGTGTTAAGTCGACTGATTTTTGTCAACTGGAATATTTATCTCTGAAGCAGCAAATTAAGGGGCCGATGAGCTAGAATACCCACTTCGAATACCTTAGCTTCGCCACTGAATATACCCAGACAAAGCCCAGGTCATAGTGAAGTAAAGAGAATATAGAAACCTGTGGTTGCTAGTGACAGAAAACATTTTATGTTCATTATGTTTCATAGATGACCTAATTGTCATTTCAGAAAACACATTTGACCTGGGTTTTAGATGGACAGGTAATAGAGGAGGCTATGATATGAAGAAAAATGAATGAGGATGAATGCATGTGAATAGGGAAATGGAAGATGAACATGATGGCTTCTCCAGGAACATCAAGGCATTGTAACACCACAATGTGGGCTTGGGGATGTCGTCCATACCGGCTCCACTTTTTTTCCCCTTCCTCAGCTTATTTCTTTCAGCCATAAACTGTGTCCGGAGGCCATTAATTTTTGATTTAATATCTTCCTGGGATGTCCCGGGTCGCACCTAACAGTAAAAACATGCCACCTTCATCATTTGAAAAAATCTCGGGGGCTATATCGAAAAAGATATCGTTTCATGATTAAATGTAACAATTTAGATAAACAGAGACCAAGGGGTTACTACATACTAACAGTCATGCAGAGGGACGATTGACGACGGTCGCCCAGACCCGATTGTGCTAATGAAAAGTGAATATTGTTCTATTACAATTTTAAAAATCAGCCTTACTTATAACTTTTTCTCTTAGGCATGGGGGCCATTCCATGAAAATAGGTAACTTTTGGAAAAAAATATTTAAAAAAAATTTAATTTATTATGTCATGATTGTCTTCTTATAACACTATATTAAGAGTATTTACTAAGAATTTCAGTTAAATATGTTTTAATGTGTAGGTAACCTTGGGTCAAAGTTGTCTCTTCATCAGCTGTTCAAAATTTACTGTTTTCATGGGTTGTGTTGCCATACCAAAGCTTAAGTAAATACTATTTGAATTTGTCTTTGTTATTGCAATATCAAAATATAGTACCAAATAAGAGTTTCTATCACCAAGTTATATTTAGTTTGCATTTATATAATGATAAAACATAGTGTTTAAAAATACATTGTTTCATTGTCCCATACGTAACATAAAATAGATAAATTTATTTTTTCAGCAAGTTTCTTGACAGACAGCTACTTTAAATATGATTTTCTGTCCAGATTTTGTGTAAAACTAAATGATTATAATGTTGTAAAAAAACTAATTAAATGTAAACATACCCTAATGTTCAATGTTTTTGTGTCCCGTACGTAACGTTACGTACGGGACATTACACAAAATAATGTGCAATACACATAAAAACGAATAGAATACATCATTTCATTACTAAATGGTGATAATATTTAACTCTAAAAGAGAAAATGAAGCCATATGTATATTTAGGCCAGAAAAGTCTAGGTCTATGGCAATTAAAACTAAAAATTGTGCTCAGGGCACTCATGAATTTTTAGGTGAGGTTGGGGGGTGTGGCATGATGCATTGGTTGGTAGAAGGGCCAGGAATTAGGTTTATGTCATAAGATTACAAAGTAGCAGAGGAGTAGGTGCTGTGGTTGAAAGGATACATTGTAGTAAACAGAAGAACAAGTGAAATTTGAGGTTCAAAGGGGGAGGGGAGAGAAGGTTACAATAAGTAAGGTGAGTGAAATGGTAAGACATGACTGTTTAACTCATTTGTATTCTTTGATTTTGTCGCCTCAATAATAATTAGATGAAAAGCAAGAGAAAGAAGATTACAAAATTGTGACATTTTTATTTTCGCCCCGACAATGTCTATACATGTCCAGGCATGAAAGATGTTATCACTATTTGGAAAGATGGTAAAAAAATAAAGCTGCAAAAACATTTTATTACCATGTTTCGAAAAGAAGCCTATTATGTATTTAAAGAACTCCACAAGGACATTAAAATTGGGTTTTCAAAGTTTTGCTGCTTAAGGCCTAAAAATGTCCTCCTCCTGAAGCAAACTCCAACTGAACAGTGCAAGTGCAAAATTCATGAAAATTTATTTTAAAACTAAAATCTTTAAAGATCCAATACAATAATGATTTTTGGAGCAGTGTTTTATGTGATAGTTCTATTAACTCTTCTTGCTGGAAGAATAATTGTGAAAAATGTACAGGAGGTAAACTAATGTAATGTAATAAACTACGAATTCCTTAAAATATTCTACATATTTCAAAAAAATATATTTTTCTTATCAGGAGAAAAACATAAAAAATTTGTTTTTATTTTTGCAATTATTATGTACTAGATTCATGTTATGAATATTTGTTAAGACATAGAAAACAGTTAACACAAGCATTTCATCACACAGTTGAAGGTAGACCCAACACTGACTACCATAGTCGGGAAAAGGAAATTTTTTTGGTACAGGCACTTCCAAAAAAAAGTTAACACTTCAGAGCCGAAAATTTTCTAAGTCCCGAGTTGACGGTGATTTGACAACGCTGCGTCACGGCTTCCCTCTGGCGGAGCCTCGAGAAGCTCTGACCGAAAACAAACCCCTTTCCCTCCTCCCCCCTCCTTTACCCTTTTACCAGATGGGACAAAGGGATTACTGAACGGTCGGTCTTCTCATATCCTAAAGAAGGGGGCTATGGTGGGCACTCTATTTTTCCGACTCGCGCTGAACGACATTTGAAGTCCTGAACATATCTTTACGCTCGCCACCGTCGCATAGTGGACGGAAATCGGAAAAAGCTGGACAAAATTCAAAAATAGCTTTCTTTGATATATAACTTGAAACTTCACACAATTATTCAAAAAAGACTTAATTAAGGAATAATACATCATTTGACATGCTTTTCATCTTTTAGTCAGATACAGGAGCTCGAGCATGACCAAATTTCCAAATAAACACCCGAACTAATTTTTCTCCGAATGTCTTCCAAGTTAAGTTGATCGTGACGTTATGTGAGGAGTTTGATTGAATAAAGAATAGCATGATCTATTAACACAAGACTTTGCCTTTAAATTACCAAATATTCAAATATTTTTGAAGCATTTTAGCGCAATTCCGTTAAAAATGTTAGACGCTGTTCTCAGATAAAATGTTTACATAATATAGAGAATATCTTTTGGGAGAGAGCTGCCAAGTGACTTACATCAGAGCACTCTTTGAAGACTCATAAACACGAAATTGAAGAGAAATTAAATATAAGTCTATGACACCGAAAAATACACATGATTTTCCGATCGTGCGTCCGGGGCATGGCTCCGCGCGGCTGGGGCTGGAAGTGCCGTGACTCGCTTACTTTACTCAAGTGACATGGACCCAAGGCTTCTTTTTCGTCGTTTTTCAGCGGCACTCTTTATCACTAAACTTCACTGATCTATGTTGATGAAATCGTGAGAATATTGAATCGTGCGACCGGATAAGTTTACGCGGAATCGCTTTATTTTTCTTCGCGTGCGCTCCGGGAACATACTTCTTATTCACGCCCTTGAAAGGAGTGTAGTCTTTCTAGGGCCCATGTAAGATTCAGAAATACACTGGTTTTTCTTTTGAATTACTTTTGCCCCCTTCTTTTTATTCACGCGGTAAAAGATGCATCGACGATTTCAGAGCCTTGGTCTTCGTTTTCCCTGCCACCTTTTCCCCTTTTCCTCAAAGGAGATCTGAATGCCAAATGGGGGGCGGCATGTTCCCTCTGACCACTCTGTTCAGTCCCTGTACTGAGACAATGGGGATGGGGAGGACCGGTCTCCGCGAGGAATAATTTTCCACTGCCCAAAAACCTTACTCCATACGTTTTATTGCACCCACGACCCCTTCCACGCGGTATGCCTCGGGTCAACATCCTGAGTGTATGCCCTTGCAGCCTAGTGCCCAGGCATAAGGGGTGTTTCGGAAGCAGGTAAAACATCGCAGACGACTGCCCATCCACTCTTCCACCTGAGTGCTTTTAAGTTTGTTTCTACTCACATTGCCGGGCGAATATTTCAAAACATTTAAATGCCCACGAGTGAACACGTTTATTAACACGGTTTCATGATTTAGGTTTGATAGTCTCTTATTAATTTCATATGTGGTGTGAAGGAAGTAACAATTCATTCACAAAAATGAATTAATTCCGTCCATTAAAGAAATATATCCAAAGCTTTTGGCGGTATTGTTTAGCATGCAATATGGTCGAATAATAGAGCACCTTTCCATTAGAAGGAAATATAGGAACAGCAATTACTATTCTCAGTTGCGATATAAGTTCTTAAGGAAATTTACTAACTGCCGTCCACCCACTTCGCAATCCGAACAATTGGCCCCTCGAGAGGAGATCACCGTATGGCGGCCGGGTGCCCGCGCGTCACGTGTGCAAACCCTTTCTGAGAGGGAATTCCCAGCTAGCAATGCTTCCTCGCCGCCCCTCCCCTTCGGTAGGAGGAGAATAGTGGGTGGCGATCCTTCGGCAGGGTTAGGAGGACACGCGGCTCAACGCCGCGGTCGGGAATAAGGGTAAGGCAAGAGTCGGGGGTATTTTGCGACCACCGGCAAGTGTCTTATAAACAATGGGTATTCGGGAATATTCGTATGTTGTCACAGTCCTCATCCTTTGAAGAACGGAAAAAGGCATTGAATAACCAATTATAGCGTAACATTAGTTACAGTTTTACCAATGGAAATGTTTTCACATGCTTACGGAGCTCTTGCAATCAGTTAAATCTCATACGAATAATTATTTAGTTGTGGTCGCATGCGCGCGCAATTAGCTGTATTAGGACCTGTAACCATTAGTGATCATAAAATAGTAAATGCGAAATTTATTGTAGGCGCTGAAAGACATTATAAACCAAGGGAGAGGGTATACTTATTTGGCAAGGCTAATTACGACGGTATGAAAGAGGAATTAAGGGAATCTTTTAATATATTTAGCGGACAAGGCAAAGGATTAGATACAGAGGATTCGTGGAGAGAATTTCTTGAGGACACCCGTAAAGCAGTTAATGAAAAGTAATAGTAAACCAAGTAAATTCATAAGTGATAATACAGAGCCAAGGTGGTATAATGCGAAGGTTAGGAAATCACAGTGACAACGGGTATGCCACGCTAGGATGAAAAATTCAGGACGGGGTCTATCGCTAGCGGAAAAAAATGAGTTAGTTCAAAACTATAAAAAATCGAGAGCATTAGCAAGGAAATCATGTCGGCAAGCGTTATCACATTTCAAGAGCAAGATGTTAGGAGAATATTTAGATAGCAATCCTAAAGCGTTTTGGTCATATGTGAGAGAGCTTCGGGCAAATAGGTCCACAGTGCACACACTTAAAAACGATGAAGGAATTAGAGTCACCAGCAGTGTAGAATAAGCCAATTCTTTAAACACCTTCTTCCAAAGCGTTAGATTAGGCATTATACCAGATTTTAGGGAAACGGCTGCGTAACAATAATCTCATGGGCATTATTATTATTATTCAAATTAGGACTCCTAAACTATAAATGCTAAGGTTAACTCGTGGAAATGCCACCACAATTGGGAACGTTATTTACTTCATCCTGAAAATCGAGCATTTTACTGCGCCAATACGGCGAAAACGTTAAAATGTTCTTATCAGCCTGCTCCTAGTCTTAAAATTTGGGATCGCATATTTTCAAAGCTTCTGACCACATCGATGTGAGAATTAAATATGCCGATGAACTCGCTCTGAAATGGCACGAACGTGAAACAACACCAATTAACCAAGGAATTAATTATTTAAGGGACACATACAAATTGGAGGGTGATAACAACCAATGATGACATGTGATTTCCTCTTCAAAGTAAAACGTCGATTTTTAATGTTATGCAAATGCGTGACGACGATTTTTTTCTGTGACGATGGTGGCGAGCATAGAGATACGTTCGGGACTTCAGACGTCGTGCAGTTCGAGTCGAAGAAAACGACAATCTCGGGACACAGGACCGACCCACATTAGTCGGAAATCGAAAAAAGCTGGACAAAAACCTAAAATAACTTTTTTTTTGAGATACATACTTAGATATATACTTTTTGAGAAATATACGGACACTGTTCTCAGACAAAACTTTTACATAAAGTAGAGAATATCTAGCGTTTTAGGGAGACACTTTTCACACAGATTCTTAGAAAAGTTTGCTACTTAAGGAATAATGCATCACTTGTCATGATTCTCATCCGTTAGTGCGACTCAAGGGCCCAACATCACGAAATTTTAAAATAAATCCTGTAATAACATTTATCCGAATATCTTACAAGTTGATGATGACGTTGTGGGAGGAATTTGATCAAATATAAATAGCATAATCTATTAACACTATGCTTTGATTTTAATTGCCTGAGCTGCAAATATTTTTTGAATCGTTTATTTGCTATTCCATTACTTATAATGGCGGACACTGTTCTCAGACAAAACTTTTACATAAAGTAGAGAATATCTAACGTTTTAGGGAGACACTTGTCAAGTCACTTATGTCTGAGAATTCGCTGAAAACTCATATACACGAAAGTGAAGAGGAATTAAAATTAAGTTTGCGACACCGAAAAATACATATGATTTTGCGACCGCGCGTTTGGGGTTTGGCTCCACGCGTCGGGGGCTGGAATTGACGTGACTCGCTTACATTGCTGAAGTGACATGGACCCTAAGGCTTCCAATTCGTTGTTTTTTTTCGTTTTGAGCTTTACCCATTGTCAGTAACCTCCATCACTCTTATTTGATGAAATCGCGAGCATATTGAGCCGTGAGACGGGATAAGATTACGCGGAATCGAGTAATTTTTCTTTGCGTACGCTCCGGGAGCATACTTCTTATTCACGCCCTTCAGCCCTTGAAAAGAGTGGAGTCTTGCTAGGGCCCATGTGAACTAGATATACTCTAGTTTTTCTAAGTAATGGAATAGCAATTAAATGATTAAAAAAATATTTGTAGCTCAGGCAATTTAAAGGCATAGCATTTTGTTAATAGGCAAATGATGCAGGTGTTTATTTGGAAATTTGGTTATGTTTGAGCCCCTATATCTGGCTAACAGATAAGAATCATGTCAAATGATGCATTATTCCTTAATTATCAATCTTTTTTGAGTATTTATGTGAAGTTTCAAGTCTATATCTCAAAGCAAGCTATTTTTGAAATTATTCCAGTTTTTTTCGCGACGGTGGCGAGCGTAGAGATGCGTTCAGGACTTCAGTCTCGCAGCGCGCGTCGGAAGAAACAACAATGGAGTGCCCCCCTTCTTTAGGGCATAACAAGACCGACCGTGCAGTAATCCCTTCTGCTAAACAGGGAAAGGTGAGGACGGGGGAGGAGGGAAAGGGGTTTGTTTTCGGTTAGAACTTCGCTAGGCTCCGCCAGAGGGAAGCCGTGACGCAGCGTTGTCAAATCACCGTCAACTCGAGACTTAGAAAATTTTCGGCCCTGAAGTGTTAACTTTTTTTTGGAAGTGCCTGTACATCAAAATTTTTTTAACCACAAAGCAAGCAAAAAGCCATGAATTTTATTTTTACAGGTGGTGGGTCATATCTTAAGGAATATTAGAAAAAATAATTTAGCTTGATTCACATATTGCCTTAGGTCAAAATTTGATGTGTTATGGAACCATGTTTTTGACGCAAAATTTTCTAAAATCTTATGAAACATATGAATTTAGAGAATTTTCGATATACCTGAGGATATTTTTCAATTAGTATTTGAAATCCTCATGACTTCTATAGTAAACCTGCAAATTTTCATAAGAATTGGATGAAAAGTATGGCTGAGACAAATTATTTCCCTCTGGAGGTACAAGTGCCTTTGGAGACCGCATTCATTGAAAAACTGCAGTTTCACCCAAACTTCAAATGGTCGTGAAAAAAAAACTATTAGAGATAGCCAAGAAATATTTTACACTGTTTCATTCCTGCATGGAAGGATGAAAATTGCCAAGTTTCATCCAAATCGGGGTCGGTGGGTGTCATGCCTGGATGAACTGACATGGAATGACCCTAATACCTTTTCCTAATAAGCTGAAAATCAAAATATTGTGGAAAGAATGGGTGAAGAATGATGAAGGGAGAGTCAAACTGAATGTAGAAGAAGACAGTGCTGGTGATGTTCACGAAAAATTAATTCACAGCTTTCCTAAGATGTTAAGACATGTTAACACCTTGTGGATTCAAAACGAGGAATTTGGATTAGACAAGGCAACTGCTTCAACGCGTACATAACAAATTGATTTTGCCATGTCATTCAGTTGCGAATACCAAAATGAAATTCAAAGTGCACTTTGGTCTCGCACTTGCATCATATTATTTACTGCAGCATTTTTTTATGATGGTCACTGCAAAACATTTATTATCTGTTCTGACTGCAAGAATAAGGACAAAGACACTGTCTTTGTATTTTTAAACTTGTTATATAATGACATTTTCAGGAAAGACAATGGTAAGCAATATGAGGAAGTGATTTGGAGCGATGGTCCCTCCTCTGAATTTAAAAACAAGTTTATGGTAAGAACCCTTCAAGTTTTGTCAGAGAAATTTAATAGAGACTTCAAATGGAAGTATTTCACAGCATCACATGGCAAAGGTATTGTGGATGGTGTTGGTGGAAATGTCAAGAGGCTAGTGAGGATGAAAATGATGGCACAGGGAGAAGGCTGCTCTATTCATCTGCCAAGGACTTTGCAGCAGTCGCTTCAAAAGTTTGTTCAAAGACCCAGGTATATTATACTGGAGAAGATTTTAGAAATGATACCATCACCAAAGTAAAGCCTTGGGACAAAGTTCAAGCAGTACCAGGTATCCTTAGCTTTCACGTGATATCTTACGCAAGTAAAAGTTTTTCAGGACAGAAACACGCTAAAGATATCAACTTGAATCTAGACCCATTTGTTGAAGTGAAGGCAGAATTTAGAGAAGGTCAGTGCCTTCTAGTGCAATATAATGGTGATTTATTTCCAGGAGAAATCACAGAAATTGTCTCAGAGAAGCAATTGAAAGTTACAGTCATGGTACCCACAGGTCCTCCAGGGCAATATAAATGGCCAATTCCACCTGATTGCATTGCATACAATAAAGAGATAGAGGTGTGATTAAAGTTATTTCTCCTCCTACAGTGGTCAACAACAGAGGACTATATAAATTTAACCTTGAAGATGTTAAAATATGAACTCTTGATATCTTTCTAGTTGTCTTTTATATTAACACCATGATAACAATATTTTAGTAGTTGTATAATATTTTGATAACTTAATTGTATTATAATTAAACTAAGCTAAGACAAGTTAAATGATCAAGAGAATAATGCTTGTAAACATACTCTCTTCTTCTATTGTAATTTGCTTAATAACATTTTTTGATAAATGTGTTTTTTTTACCATGTTAACAGTAAATTTCCATTACTTTTAACCTGAAGTGTACGATGTCCCGTACGTAACACCCTTGTCCCGTACGTAACAAAAGGTAAAAAAATTGTAACTTAGTTGAAAATGTTTTGTTGATAATGTTAAACATATGTACTTGAAGCATCCTTTTTAAGGTATATGAAAAAAATAGCACAGCATTACAAAAATTCTAATTGAGCTGAAATACCATTTTTCATAACATGAGCCAAACAAGTGGTTGACCCAGCTTGTCCCGTACGTAACAGGCACTTTTTTTTCTTGCAACAGTTATAACAAAGGGTTAAGGCCAAAACTATAGCTTGAAAAATAGTTTAGGCCTACACCTAACAATTAATAATTGTTTCAATAAAAAACATAAGATATTAGGGGCAGAAAATAATATTTAATAGTTGTAAAAATTAGTACAAATGTCCCGTATGTAACGGTGGAATGATCCATGGAGTTAATTTCCAGCTGAGTGGGATGTTTAGGTACGATTAACACGAGAAAACTTTTGATAGCTTTACCACTGGAGGGGGAAACGCTTAATAGAAGGATTTTTTAATTAATCTCAGATTGTTACACCTGAATAGTGTTAAAGTCCTGCCGAGCAAAGAAAATGTAACCGGCAACACCAAAACAAAATGACAAAGAAAACCGAATACTGTAATGGATCGCAGGATCACATTACAAGGGCAACCCACGCATCATTTCTCAGGCATAGAGCGCATTAAAATTAATGTTAATTTACTTCTCCATATTAACGAAAGTGCCCAACTTATCACCATTGAAAACTTTGCATGCTTCAAGAATCAAGTTTTCTCTTAAGAGGAAACCCAGGACACTATAATTTTCATAATTGCAGTTAACATATTGAGTTTAGCACTTCACACGATCACTACAACCATTTTTTAAACCAAATATTCAGATAATTTACTAGCATCCACCAACCGAGCATAAGTCATGATACAACATTTGTCTGAAATGGCGAAATGAACCTACGCCACAAGGAATATCCAACGTGGTTCGTATGGAAAATCATCACCGTCGACCCCAAAAACAATATTAAAGTATTCATTAGCCCTTCACAACGCTAACCACATATCACCAAAGCAAAATTTACGAATTTCGAACTGTGAAATTTCGGTGGAGAGGACGATCACATTAAAATGTTTATAGTTCACACGTAGACGTAAATCACCAACTTCAATGAATTGAAAGATATAATAATACTGAAATAATTTACTTACATCTGACAAACAAGCAGCCATTTCCCTCAGGGCAGCATTCCTCTTCTCCTTGTTGTGATACTCCGGTGAACCGATTTCATAAAGGCACTGGTTTTCTTGATATACATTTATCAGGAGTTCTCCTGCTTGCCTACTCCAAGAAGCCATGTTGATAGATGAGGAATCGAGCGGAAGCAGGAGAAGCAAGTGGAATTCTGGGAGGGCCAATGGTCGCTCGCTATTGGCCGAGAGGCTTAGAGAGAGTGCAGCGCAAAGTACGAAATTAATTACGTTAATTCCGTTAATTTCGTACACAAAAAACGACAGGACGTGAGGAAGTATGTCCGCCACGTACTAATTACGTGATTTAGGTAAATAACGTAATTAACTATTTTACGTACTAATTACGTAATTTGCTTAAATTACGTAATTAGTACGAAAAAAAGTGAAAATGCATCCCGGGTAAACAGATTTAAAACATGTAAAACCAGAGACAGTCGTACAACGAAACTGCGATGAAAAAAAAATTGGTGACGAAGAGTCACGAACCAGGGACGTCGACACTGTGAAGCGAGTACTTTACCCCTAACCCAAACTCTACTGTTTAAATATGGCTAATTATTAGCTTTATATTGGCAATACAATATTTCAAACTCGTTTTTTGACGAAGTTTCTGGATATATAACCCTTTATGGGGGATGATTCGTACACAACTAATCAAGGACTACCTGCCTGGCAAATTTCGTCAAAATCCTAGACCCGAAACTCGGACACTCCCCTTGTGAGACGTCTCTGACAAGGGGAGTGTCCGAGTTCCGGGTCAGGGATTTTGACGAAATTTGCTAGGTAGGTAGCCCTTGATCAGTTATTTACGAATCACCCCCCATATAGGGTTATATATCCAGTAACTTCGTCAAAAAACGAGTTTGAAATATTGTATTGCCAATATAAAGCTAATAATTAGCCATATTTAAACAGTAGAGTTTGGGTTAGGGGTAAAGTACTCGCTTCACAATGTCGAAGTCCCAAGTTCGAGACTCTTCATACTCAATTTTTTTTTCATCGCAATTTCGTCCTACGACTTCCCTGGTTTTACATATTTTTAACCTGTTTACCCGGGATGGATTTTAACTATTTTACGTACTAATTACGTAATTTTAGCAAATTTCGTAATTAGAACGTAAAATAGTTAATTACGTCATTTACCTTAATTACGTAATTAGTACGTGGCGGAAATACGTCCGCACGCCCTGTCGTTTTTCGATTACGAAATTAACGGAAGAGCATGAAGTGTGATCGTGATTTTTAATTTCCGTTTCTTTGGCCACGCAGTCCCGACGCACGTAGAACAACTGTTCTAATTTGCCTGGTGCCGTGATTTTCCAGCGCTGTGCTTTTTGGAAAACTAATTGCAAGAGAAAAAAGAACTTAAGCATTGAAAACATATAACTATCATTTTAAGTACCTACCGAAATGTTCGGGTGGGAGAGAGTTTCGAACCAGGGACGTTGCTTGGAAACTGATAAAATACCAACGGTAACAAATAATTTTAAAGAATTAATGTATTGCACATTTTCAGGAGCATGATAGAATCACCCGAACATTTCGGTAGATACTTATATTGATAGTTATATGTTTTCAATGCTTAAGTTCTTTTTTCTCTTGCAATTAGTTTTCCAAAAAGCACAGCGCTGGAAAATCACGGCACCAGGCAAATTAGAACAAATGTTCTACGTGCGTCGGGACTGCGTGGCCAAAGAAACGGAAATTAAAAATCACGATCACACTTCATGCTCTTCCGTTAATTTCGTAATCGAAAAACGACAGGGCGTGCGGACGTATTTCCGCCACGTACTAATTACGTAATTAAGGTAAATGACGTAATTAACTATTTTACGTTCTAATTACGAAATTTGCTAAAATTACGTAATTAGTACGTAAAATAGTTAAAATCCATCCCGGGTAAACAGGTTAAAAATATGTAAAACCAGGGAAGTCGTAGGACGAAATTGCGATGAAAAAAAAATTGAGTATGAAGAGTCTCGAACTTGGGACTTCGACATTGTGAAGCGAGTACTTTACCCCTAACCCAAACTCTACTGTTTAAATATGGCTAATTATTAGCTTTATATTGGCAATACAATATTTCAAACTCGTTTTTTGACGAAGTTACTGGATATATAACCCTATATGGGGGGTGATTCGTAAATAACTGATCAAGGGCTACCTACCTAGCAAATTTCGTCAAAATCCCTGACCCGGAACTCGGACACTCCCCTTGTGAGACATTCGCGATGTTCGAGACATTCGAGACTACAGTGAGACGTCTCCGAGACATTCATTGCTATGTGGGTATAATTAAATTTAGGATATCCTTCATGTGGATCTTGATCAACACTTGAAATACATTTTCACCATATATTTTCATAATATCACTTATGATAAAAAGTGGTTGACAGTGATCTTAAACAGTAGCATCTGTTATTAATCTCACAGCCTTTTTTGTAGAGTAAAATATTTTTTAAAACCTCTTGAGTTGCCTCATAGATCAAGGCCATACAATATGTGAGAATGATAATATGCATGGTATGCATCATATAAGTAATTATTTGGTCTCAGTGGCTTAATTTTCCTCATAAGCTGCAATGATTTAGGCAGCTTTTTACAGACACCAATGTTAAGGCCCTGCTTTCCTCGCGCCCGAACGCATAGTGCCCCCCAAAATCCGCCAGTTGTCGTTGGTGCGAATCTCCAGTGGAACCTCTGCTGGCCACAATGGCAATTATTAGGAATCTGCTGTTTCGCTTCAAGGTCACTGGCCTAAGAGTGCGTTGCAACGCTGGCGAACGACCTAAGTCCGGCATAGGAGGGGGTGCTTGGAGAGAGGCCCCTTGGGCCCTGTCTCGCCACCCATCATTCAGGGGTGGGGGTTAAAAGAGGCAGAGACAAGAGAGTGTAGACCGCGTAGACTCTCGCCTCGCTTCCATAAGAACAATGGGATACTCTGGGAAGAGCGGCCTGGTCCTCGCTTTCAAGCTGTCCAACTCTTGGACAGGGAGACGTTTGAGGCATATTATTTCTCTTAAGGGTGTTCAACGCATTTTGAATAGTCCGATTTAACGGCTTCTCATCTCACCATGATCTCGCGGCTCTAGTAGTTCTTGTGAGTTGCCATCAGCGTCGCCACCGTGGAAAGTGGAATGGGGAGTTGAGGGGAGGGACCTGATATGTCGCAGCTGGGATTTTTCGGGGGCGGCGACAGGAGGGCTTGCGAAATACGCAAGGCGATCAAGTTTCTCAGAAAACAGGTAAAGTCGAGAGCTCTCTTTTCGGAGCCGAGTGTGAATTGTTTTCCTCGTCTTCGTTGTGGTCGAGAGTAAGAAAGGTCAGCAATTACCTAAAATTGAAAACACCTAAAGGGTTCTGGGATTGTCGGCGTTGCCTTGGATTTGTAGTGCAGTTTTTAGTGGTTGTCAAATGTTATGGACTGAAGTTATTAAATTAGTCATCCATGATTTATTTTAGCGGGATGCACGTTGCCCTCGTAAAGTAATTGTGAGCATTTTTAATGAGGTTAATTAAAATATCGTCTTTCCCCCTAGCATATGCGACTAACTCCGACTCTTGTCTTTCATTAATGTGAAAGTTCAATGTTATTTCTCTACAGTTTCCTACTATTTACAGGGCCAAAGCGCTCATATATTTTCCTCTAACTGTTACCAGAGTACTTTTACTTGAATATCAATGGCGGAGGCAACAAAAAATTTCGTTTATGAACGTTGTGCATTTACGTTTTTCGGTTATCATTATGATTTTACGGTTAAATTGAATACGCTTTTATACACACCAGAAACAAAACGAACTAAACGGTATTAATGGTCAATGCTCCACATTTATTAACACGCCGTTTTAAATTGAGATTATTAGTGAAAAAACTTTTTTCTTCGCAGGTAATTCACCATATTTACAATAATTCCCTCAATTAAACCCAATGACTGGTTTGACAGGGTTGAGTTCCGCCGTACTAAGGTGGAAGGTGAGTGAAATTCACACATTCAGGGTAAAGAGGCCAGTTTTCCGACTTACACAACTGTGATACTGAAATTCAAACCGCGATATCATGCCAAAGTGCTTCGTCCGGAATTGAATCTGTTACTGAACGCTCTACCCACTGGGCTACTATGCACTCACTAGTTACAATTAGTAATTATAATGAGCAAGTTAAGTATGATCACCCTGAAAATTAACTTAACCATTCGTAAATAAGGTATATCTTCCATTCTGTGCATTGGTACACAAAATTAAAAGTTGAGAAAACAGAAACATAAATGGCATAAATAACAGTAGTAGGAGATTAGCGGAATCAGGCCGAGGTCATCCGCGAAGCTCTATTCCCTTTCACTTTTGCGCACTCTAGCTGAGCTAGGCCGACGTCACACCTCTGCCCGGGAGAACATACACCCCCATGAACTCATCTGCAGCAATAGGTCATACATCCATGAGCATGAAATCAGCTCTGCCCGGGGAAATGTCCGAATACGGTTACGTAAATGAGAAATTTAGTTCACTAGACAACACCCTTTTACATAATGCCCCTCCACGGCGCCTAACTCCCACCATCAACCCTTCTTAGCAGTATATAAGCCCGTACTGCGAGCTACTCTATACCAGCATTTGAAAGATTAGCTCTCAAATATGGTCCAACAGGCATCATCACTTAGCTTTCAACAAGAGAACTTCCATCTCGGGATCGCTGACCTCAGGTGAATATATTTTCGATAGCCCCCAAAAGCTATCGGAATTTTTTATCTTAAATCTAACTAATAGATGAACTTCAGAATGGTATTATGCTGAAGTCCTAAAATTCGCTTTATTCACAAAGCAGATTAATACCAAGATATATCGAATACCATGATATTCGAATTTTATGTAAGCAAAAGGGGGGGGGGGATTGTTATAATTACCAATGTGACAGCTTCGAACTAAGATCCGTATACTTTACCTCCTGACTCAACTCTCCTTGATGGGGGGAAATATGTGAGGAAAGTCCCAGAGACAAGTAATTGGGAAATTAATGAACTAACATAAGAAAGGGATAAATGACGTCGCAGTATACCAATTCTAAGATTATAATACTATTAAATATACCAATATGATTCCACCATCAAAAATATATTGATTAAGAGACGATAAACAGATCTCCACCAACCTCAAAATCTTTCACGCGAGTTAATAAGACGCGAGAATCAGCGTTCCGCTTCGAAGGCGGGAGCCACATCATCTCTCTCTAGCGAGTTCGCTCGCTCTCCGAAGAGCTCGCTCCGCGAGACATCGCTTTCTCGCCCTCTCTCCCCGAAGCCTCACGACATCAAGCGGTCGGCTACAGAACTGTCCTTGTCGTAGCGGCGGGAACACAAAATAACTTTCCCACAAACGCTTTTTGGAAGCATCCCGCTCCAGAATCATTAATACAACGTGTCCAGGTGGACTATTAGATTATATCAATTCAGAGTCATAACATTCAATCTGGATAATTCACTTTTTAGTTGGAAATTAACACAGAAAACAGTTAAAACATCAATACGAACTATTTAATCATTTAAGAAAAAATCTTTTCACTGTAGAGATTCTGAATTCAATGTCTATAGAATGACGTCTTCTGCTAATTAGAAAATTTAACTTAATAACGATCTCCACTATTTGAGCAGATAAAATCTAAATTTCAAATTACCCATCAAGTAAACTAAATTATTATTTTCATTTATTATATCCTCAAGAGGAAGGGTTATTCAATAAATGAAACGCATTGCATATAGGTTTTACAAAAATTTATTTCATTTTTTTAAACATATTTCATTATTAACACAGAAATAAACTAGCTTGTAACAATTGTATTTATAGCACATTTTTTTGAGAATATAACTTCAAAGTATCCATGCAAATACCTTTGGGAAGAAGACTAGTCAAGAACGACTTTTTAACATCTTTTGTGAATAAAAACTGATATTTATTTGTGTATTTAAATAATATACTCTCCAGTTCTGAATAATCTACATCTCCAGAGTATTCATTCAGACCATGATAATTGTTCTTTAACCGAAACGAGTCTTTCGCGTACAGAAATCTTGCCGGCGATTTGAAAAGCCACACATTACAACATTTCGTTTACACATTAATGATAGTTAATTCCTTGACTATGTAACCATCATTTGTGGTGAATCCTTGGAATTCGATATAGCACTCATGACGTAATCTCTCAAACTTACGAGATTTTTTTCATCTAACGCCAGAGGTTCAAGAGATTACAAGAGTTTCTGACTTGCAGAATTTTACCTCGTGCCAGAGGTCAGAAACACTTTGCACACACTCATGTAATCAAAGTACAACCAAGTTATACCTTTTGATTACCAGACACATCATTCAACATGAGCACCATCTCAAATTCCAATCTTTCCAGATCATATTCAGTGATTTCGTTAGATAACCCGGTAGCGAGAAATTGTCTAACCTTATCACGACTGTCCGAAAGTCTCCGAAGAAATAGATTTATCAGAGTGGAGAGTTTTAACAGCTTTTCCCATTCATCAACATTAAGATTAAATGAACTCTTTGATAAAATATTTTTTATGGACAAATGTCGCTTCCCAAAGTAATTTGCGTAGGACAAGCACTTTGAAGAGAGCTGATCTTTTAAACCAATATATAGATAATTACTCACTGATTTTTCTAAATTTATAACATTAGTCCATTCACTGTGTGAAACAATAACACTTTTCTTATTTGCTTGATTAAATTGCACTACTGGTTCAAAGTCTCTGCTGGGATCGTAGCCCACACAAACACTTTTTGAATTTACACCATTCAGATAATACACTGTTTGAAGCAGTAAATTATTGCTATCACAAGATGATCGAGGAAAGGGATGATGTCCAGACGGTCTCTTCCTCTTAATGGGCGGGGACTCTTTCTGCGATGGCGACAGCATGATGACTGACGATCGACGAGATATTATCTTACTTAAGAGGGATGAGGTGGAGGAGGGGTGGGGGAACAGTCGTTGGAGCAAGGCTCAACTTCTGCTTTGAGGCGGTTATATTGCATCCATTGAGCGAGGGAATGAGCATCTCGGAGTGCGCACGTGCTGTTACGCAACTTATGGCATGGGTTCAGACAGGAAAAGGTGGGGAAGGAACATTTTTCAGGTGCTGGACAACGGAGTTCTTTCTTTAAGGAGATGAAGGTACGGTCTGTTAGGTCGGAGAGGAACTCACACTCGGCTTCGCTATATGCATACAGAGAGGTTGCTCCTTCAATGATGGCCTCCAAGGCGGGTAGAAGCTCCACATGAGAGATGAATCCATGATCGAAGGTGGTCTCCTCACAGTTTAGCGGGTCATGTAACCGCAGCTTTTTTCCACCAGCTATAAGCCTCCCATTCTTCTTAAAACTCCCCCAAAACAGACGATTTGAGTCAATATTCACTGCAGCCAGCTCTATCACCCCACCCTTAGAGAAACACACAGAAGTGACGATATGCATTCCGGAGAGTCTATCTCATCAATGACGTTTCTCCCCCCCGAAGCATGATATTTATTCTCGAGCAGCAATGCTGAGCCGCAGGATGACACCTCCTTTCACTCCTCAACTCGTTGAAGGTTAAGTGAAACAGCTTCAGAGCGCGGCAGTCGTTGAGGTGAGGGATGGTATGATGAAATTGTGTGAGGAATTTGTGTAGGGTGTATCCTAACGACTTACTAACTGCATAAAGACAACAGTATTCTCCGCAAATGTCAGAATGAAAACTTTGAATCTGAACCCGATTGTGAGTGCAAGCGAAAGGTTTCAAAAAATTTATAATATCCGGAACGAAAGGCACCAATCCATATGAGTCAAAATACTCTGCTATACCATTGAGAATATATATCGCCACCCAATGAGACCCAGGTAAGTATGAAGGATCTAAGTTCACTACGTATATGCCATTTATAGGAGAGTGGGGTAATTTATCGGAAGCGTAGACTCCGCGGAATATTTTTAGCGGATTCAATAACCTATCAATCTGTACACTATCCATTGCTAGACTAATAATTTGTGATAATGTTCCTGTTTTTATCAATTTCTAGCGAGGCATCGTATTCTGCAAATACCAAGCACGTTACGGTGTTTGTCAATTCTTTCTCGAATTTCGCCTCTATTCGCACCACACCACGATCTCCGAGACTTACATAATCTTCGTTTCCCGAATCGTCAGGCGTAAGATCGAACACTAGCATGAAATATCCATGTCCAAACATGTCGTACGTGATTTGATTACCCCTATCATAATGCTTTATTCCACTACCTGAAAATATGGTATCATATGCCCGCGCCCAATACTTTTTACTGCTGAAATTACATTCCAGTCCCTCGGAAGGAATCTGAACACCGTTTACAAAGAGTGAAAAAGTTTCCAGGGAATAGTGAGAGAGAGCAAATGGATTTTTCTCAACCCTACCAGCGTACGAGTCATTATCAACCATAGCAAATATTATAGTGTTGGGTACTCGACCTACAATTGCATTATCAATGCTCAGAGTTCTTCCACCGGAAGGAATCGTGAAAGATTTCATTTCCGTACGTTTGTAGTGATATCTAGCATTATTTTTTTCCAGCATGTTACTGTGTGCTACTAATATTGAAGGGTTGATGTCAAAATGTCGAACGTAAAGAGTCGCATCTAGTATTCTCATTACTCCTACCACTTCACCCATCAGATGAAATGCAGGGTTTGATATCATCAACCTGATTCCTATATCGACTCGATCTAACAACAATTGTGACTGATTGAACACGTCCACATGTAATTTACCATATAGCTCAACTTCGGCACTGTTGTTGAACCACGACTTTCGCTTTATGTAACCTGCATTGCTTTTAGTAGTATTATTAATATCATCCCCCGTATCCACTTCCCAACCTACGTTCCTCAAATGTGTTTTGCTAGCATCGACGCCATAATTTAACGCATTCTCAATATAGCTCCTGTAATGATAATTATCCTCCGAAGGAGTGACCAACGTCCCATTGAAATAAACGTTACACTGTTCAAAGAGGGAGTGGAGAATATTGTTCACAACGCCAGGTTGATTAGCATCACTAGACGTAAAATCTGTCAAGTCCGCCTTACACACTTTCACTCTCAACCTGAGGAATATACTATTCAAATCCTTGTAGGCATCACCGGAATCTTTAATCATGAATTCAATCACCGATCTATTATCCAGCGATGATATAGGTTTATAGGAAACTAGTCGCTTTGATAAAATGTTAGTCTGAATGGGTGGATTGGGTTGGAATAAGTCCAAGGAGGTTAGCATATGCTCAGCCATGACTTAGTTGGAAAAAATATCACTATGCACGACCTTCTTCCCTCTTCGCCTTCTCTGCGAATGTCCTTTATTTTTCCTGACGCTAGTTTTTATTTTATTCAATCGTGGACGCTTAACCAGTCTCACCCCACCCCCACTCATGTTTTTTATTTTCTCCTCCGCTTTACGCTTCAAGTTCTGCCCCGCCTCATTTAATCTTCCTCTCAATATCTCTTTAAAAGGCTTTGTTCCTAGATCGCTCAAGGCTGCCGCCCCGGCACTAACCGCCTCCTTACCAACCGTCTTCAACCCGCTGTAAAAAAGAGGTCTGGCAAAACGCCACAAGCCAGCAAGAAAATTTCCTATACCCCGCCCCTTTTGCACACGATACGATGCTCGATATATTGGTCCAATCTCCCCACCTGACTGCTTTAGGTAGTAAGCCAAATATCGATCCGCCACTGGAGCCATCTCGACGCTCAATGATCAATAAACTTATATTACGCCTTTTTTATAAAATGCAATACGACGATGGAAGATTGCTCACCACTACGAAATGGAATTGGATCTCCGAGTTTGTTTGTCAAAAGAATTTCAATGCTTTCAATGTTATTCTTTTCGACTGGGTGATAGAAAATGGGATTGAATGCCCAGTGTAAGTCTTGAGTGTTTAATATACGCAAGCATCGACTGAGCGAATCACCTACCAGTTGAGGTTTAATTATATCTGTGTAAACGTAAACGTTTTTGGAAGGAGACAAGATTTCTCTTTTCGTTCTACCGCTTCGAAATTTACGGTATTCAGCTTTAATGTTCTTGAAATTCTTTACGAAATCCTCCGCAAGTGTTGATGAAGATGAATCCCACTGATAGAAACGGAGAAGAATACTTGATAATATCAGAATATCATGTTTTATTTTAGCCTGCTGTTCACCGTTGAAATCTTTAATAGATTTATCGAATAATTCCTTGAACGAATTATATGTTCCTGGCTTTAACGTATACTTAACATCATCCGTAATAATCTGCACGGAGTTTGGTGATAATCTCTCATTTATACCACTCTTTTTATCATTCACTGTCATTCCATCTGCGTATATCACCACATCATTCGCTATGTCAAACCTTTTCTCTCCGCTAATCTCAAAAAATGATGGTTCGAAGGCAAAAGCTATGCTCTCGTACCTACCATTTGGAACGATGAAAAACGAACCATCCTTCAACTTTACTCTAACAATATCTTTATCCTCAGGCCCACCGATTTCACCCCGGACCAAACCCTGCTCGTTCCGAGTCCTGTTGTCCTTGGTTGAAGAATAATTTGTGATTTCTCTCAAAACGTTCTGCTTATCGTTATCCTTTACTCCCTCGATTGGAGGAATAGAAATCTCGGCCAAACCCACCATCCATTCACCATTTACCAAATCGAGACGGTGCGATAATCTCGTACGGAAATGTGAGATCGTGTTGTGAGGAAAATATGTTTTTGAACTATCACTAGGCAACGTAATGTAAAACTCGTTCATATTTTACGCACCGAAGAAGCGGAGATCCAAGAATTAAATGATTTTGGGTATCCTTGCCACTTTACAAAATACTCTAAATCGCCAGCCCGCCCCCTACGCTTTAAAATGTTTTCAATCTTGTATTCCGTATCGGGGGAAAGGTTAACCCTCACTAACTCTTGCTCATAGAAACTACCCTTTATATCCTCACCGTTCAGATCTTTCAACTTGTACGTTGGTATCTCCCTCAACCGATTCACACCCTCAACTTGAAATATTTCGTTGGTATAATTAGGCGTATATCCTTTCGCAAATGGGCGTCGCTCCTTACTGATTCTGACGTAATCACCCCCTTTAAATTTAACATTTTTGCTAATAAGAGGTTTCCTTGTGCGACTAGCGATTGAGAATGCATTTCTCTCATTCACCTCAACAGGCTTAACTCCTAAGCTGGAATGTACGCTATTATTATAACTATTCACCAATTTGGATAATATATCCACGTAATTGTACGTTGAATATCTCGTAAAATACTTGTACATTTTTGATTTTAGAGTTCGATTGAAACGTTCAACGAGACTGGCCTTTATGTCTGGATTGTTTGTTGTGTAAAACTTTACACCACGTTTCGAGAGGAAATTTTTAAATTTACTATTCACAAATTCACCACCCTTATCGCTTTGAATTTTTAGCGGTTTTCTTTCGCGAAAAATATTATTAAACGCCTCGACTACCTCCTCTGGGCTCTTTTTCCGTAAAGCTCTCGCCCACGCATACCTCGAAAATAAATCAATCACCGTCAAAATATAACAATGTCCTCTGTTGAATTTTTTCAAACTTCGCATATCGTTCAGATCACATTGCCAGCATTCATCAATGTATGATACGATGTAACGATTTCTAGGGAATTTCTTCCTCATCGGTCTGTGGCGTGTGTATGCGTCTTGAGAATCTAGCCACTCGCGTATTGTCTTTCTCGAAATTCCAGTCGCTCGATTTAATTTCTCGACAGTGGAAAAACCCGCAGAGTGTTCTGGATCATTGTACACCTTCTCGATTATATCGTTATCCACTCGTCTCCGAATTTTTTCGGTTTCCTTTGTCGACTGCTTCGCCTCGGCATTGCTCTTGGTGACTTTTCTTTTTCGCTTCGTTCTGACCTCTTTCTTTTTCTTCTCTTTAGCTGTTTCGATAGATTTCCCACCGCGTCTAGTCTTCCCTCTATACGTTCCCATGTCTTATCCAAATCAGCATTCGCTCGTTTCACATCGGCAAGCGATTTCCTCAGTGCGTGGGTCTCCTCCTCCTCACTGTCCTGTGACCTTCTATGTGACTGGCTCTGACCCAAGGATTTCACTATCGGTATATGAATGGGCGATTTAATCTCGGAAACTGCGTTCAGATATTTATCTAGCACACGCTTGTACATGTACCATTTGTCTACGTCCTTCACACCTCTTTTCATCAAGATGGCTTTCATTTCAACATCTAATGCATTTAATCTCCTCTTCATTTGACCTCGCTCAAAAGCCTCAGGGTCGACTACGAGCATTTTACGCAAACTCATTTTCCGCCAATGAGGCTACCAATGACACCACTCAATATGGATCCGAGTAGCATTGGCAGAAAGCCTCCTTTCTGTACGAGAAGCGCGCGCTTTTTTTTAATGCTAATACCACGCGAAGCCAAGTCTCTCAAAGTATATCGATGCTTGAATAGTTTTCGCTTTAGCCTATTATTTATCTTATGTCTACGTTCAAGCGTATTCAAACAACATTCGGAGATGGCTTTAATCAACTCCGCATCCGATGCTTTTACTATAGCTGATCGCAACTTTGGTTTGGCAGATTTTAGCACATGAAGTAAATGATTATTGTTCTCCAATCTTTTCATCATGCACGGGCATGTAGATTACTGTGACCCTATCTTCAGGAAAGATTTTAGTACGGAATCTAAACCTTTCGTCCGTGTCCTGTCCGAGGTCTAGGACCAAATAGCCGAATGGTTCTTGCGTCACCTCTTTATATACCCTTTCCAATTCCTGCGATTTTTCAGGATAGACCTGCCGAGCCAAGTGACCGAATTGTAGTCGATCTCTAGGATTTTTAAATGCTACTATATACTTGGAATTTAGGGATATATTTCTCGCTTGCGGGCTCTGATAGAATATGTTTTGCGTGATTAAGAACACGGAAATGTTAAAATGATGGCTTCCTCTTGTGAACAATTTGCATACGTCTTTACTGTACGCTCCCTCACTCATTAGATCATCTAGCACGTACAACGTTGGCACGCCTACGAATTCTTCGAAAGGGGGTATTTCGGTTCGAAATTGAATTGGTGTACTCGTACGTATTCTTGGTTCACTTCCGCGACTGCAGCACCACACAATCTGATGTATTGAACTATCGATCATGTAAGGTAAATTTTTCAAGAATTTCGTCACGAACGTCGTTTTTCCACACCCCGAAGGGCCTGCGCAGATGCAAGTGAAAGGATGTTTCCAGACCAATGTCATGATTGGTACTGATCCTATTATAGCGCCTAATGGGTGTTTATAAGTATCAAAAATCTTCATTACCAAACGCCTCGCTATGCGTTCTCTTTCGCGGAATTTTGTAATGACCCCAAGCCATAGTATTAATCCCATCCTCGCAAATGTATCTTTTGTCATCGCTTGCGTTTAGCGTGACTTTGTTCATTTGTACCGTGTACAATTCATGCTTATTACTTCGAATGACTGTCATCCTTCTGAATTCTGTGGAATTTTCATGCAGGCAACGAACGTAGTCGTTGAATTTTAGACATTTATCTTTGACAGATTTGGTTATACCCTTGGCTTTCTTTTTTTCCTTTCCACCCTCGACCTTGAAGGAATATAGTTTGCTTCTCAGACCTACGAAATGAGTCATAATTAAAGAATTACATTCGTCTTTAAATTTCCCAATGACCCTTTTGTTCTTCTCAGAGTAGCAAGGGTGAGACTTTGGGTAATTTGATGTATCAAACGCATCCAGGTTGCTTAATATGTCCTCATTAATGTCATTTGTGTAAATTTGGTAAATAAACGAATCGGTATCGCTGTAGGAAAGGGAGATGTTCTTACCGTATTTTGGCAACATTGTCTGATAGTGAAAGTCATACATTAATGTCTTGCTGAGGTCTAAAACACAGAAACCTATGTATATCGGTTTGCTCATTTTGATAGTCGCCTTTCGCATGTGAACGGCCACCAGAGACTCGTTGAAAATCGTTCTGTCCAAAAATGTCGATTTATTGATTAACTTTTGTAATTTTTTTTCGTCAGTCACTAATTGCATGTTAATTCTTTTTCGCACATTCTCCATCGTCTTGCCAAATACGGAATTATTCATGAGCTTGTAGAAGTCTTTTTGGAAGTCATTAGTGGCTAATTGCCTTCGATTAGTGTTCAAGTCAATATATGTCTTTAACCAAGGGGATTGACTAAATTCGATGATTCTATGTATCTTTTTCATAGCGAGTCCAAGGGAAAGGGCCTGCTTGAGGTTGACATAGTGAATAACGTATTTAGTCCGACCCTCGAGCGTGGTAATTAACTTTTTATGTTTTCCACCGGGTGGGACTCGGTTTTCCGGACAAAGCGGGAAATCGGAATGACTATCGTGAAGAGACTGCGGATACTCGAGATCAACTTCCAAAATATACCCCTTTTCATTTTCATCTGATATTTTAGCGACCTCAAAATTTGAAATTTCCATAGGGGAGAGCCATCGAAAATTTGCATATGGGAGTGGCTGGGAGAGCGCCCAACCATAGAGATTATTCGCGTCGAGATAGGTAATAAAGTTAGACTCAGCTTCGGGATCATAATTTTCCAAATATTTATTATTTGCCTCGCAATATCTTTTGCAGCATTGTGATATTCCCCCGCGAATACCTGCCTCAAACATCAGGAGCATGTCGTAATCTGTTAAAAGTTCCAACTCAATTTCTGTATGCTTTAGCATAGCGTCAAAAGCTAACCCCGGAGCAGTGTAATACCACGCAGGGTCAAGCTTGTATGCATCAAAACAAACGTCTCTGAAATTCTCGAAGACGTCGGCTAAAAGTGTGACGTCACTTATAAGATAGACATCACTATAATCCCCCAATGTTTTGCATTCGAATGATGCCCAAACGTTGGAAGCGTGAGCGTAATCTTCCTCTGAAATATCGTCGCCTGTGAGCCGATTATGAAATTTTTCTCTATCCGGAAGTGAGGTTTCATCTAATCGTTCCAGTGAATCAGTGTAGTCGTATGGATAAACACCCTTTCGTGTAACCAAATGTGTCATCTCGTTGAATGTTTGCTGGGTGTATTTAAAAGTCTTCAGATTTGAGACCAAGGACGCCAGAGAAGCCGACATGAACCGATACGTATCGATAAACCGAATGTTAAAATTGTCATCGACAGACTTTGCGAATGTAATGTACTTTTCCTCAGAATTTGGTATTACGAATATTCTCCTCTCGTCATAATCTAACTCTCGGACAATGAAATGACCATCGTATGATGAAAGATTGTGGATGAAGACTGGTAAGAAATTCGGCATTCTATACTGCATGTTACAAAACTGATGCGCTGCACCCCTAAATCGTCCTGTCAAGTGATCGTGATCTCTCACGCGATCCTCGTTAAGTTGTTTCCCGCAAATGTGACAATCTACTGTCTCCTGAAATACGCTCTCCTCATCGGGAGTGAGGGGGTTCATGGGGACGGTATCTTTATACAAAGCACGTATTTTATCCGCCTCTTCTTTCATTCGCTCAATAAACACACGCGCTGCGTTCGGTCCTCGATATAACTGAGGCCTTTGGCATCCGTCAGGTGTGATTACCATATAGCAGAAACTAAATGGTGTGTGTTTTTGTATCACGTTCGTGTAGGATGTATGTGAAGAGGGTTCACAAGTGCTCACATTTTCGAGAAGGCATTCAAAGTCAACGTATATGACGTAATCTACTCGGAGGGAATAATTAACGTGAGTGAATTTTAAAATGCTATCACTCTCGTCCGGCATTACAATTTTACTCGGTGTTCCACTCCCTTTGCATAACTCCTGATGTTCTTCGAGTTTGGTCTCATCGTTGTAGTGTGTGAGGCAACGTTTGCAAATGTGGATTCTGTGCTCATATCTTGTAATTTGCGAGCGAATCAATCTATTAAAATTTTTGATCCAGCAAAAGTGTGAAGTTTCATCGTTTGTAACAAAAAGCAAATCTCTGTGATCTTCTAGCTCTAGATCGACAACTTTCATCGGGTAAACCTCATTTTTGTCTGTTAGACCAAAAACGTTTATCGAAATATTGTTTGCTCGCTCAAATTTGGGGATATCTTTCAATTCTACAGGGTAATCTATACAGTTCCAATTATAACCCGTACGAAAGGCTTCCGTCTTATACTTTGAAACCCGTTGAGGTTTTAGAGCTACGTTTTTTGCCCAAACAGCATACTTGAAGCAATATATATCTTCATTTTGCACGTTGATTACAGATAGTGTATTAGCTATTTTGGCCGGAAGTTTAATGTATGTGGATCCTCGAAAAGGCGTATATTTATTAATTCGCAATTCTAATCCGATTACATTAGCAAGGCTCCATCCGGACCCCTTTGCTTGGAATTCCGACTTCTCCTTGAGCAATTTTGAAAAAGCCTCGTTCAATACTTCCCCCATATTATCCGCAGATAAGAGACGTCTATTGTTTGTCTTGAAAGATGCATCCATTTCCTCTCTCTCACCTTTATGAAATTTACAAATTAAAATAAGATTAAATTTAATCGATTTTTTTGCAATTACCTGTTCTAGTAATTTCTCGGCTACCTGTTCTTTAATGTCATCGAGGAAAGAAATTACGTCCCCACCTTTATCCTCCTCTGGAGTGATCCAGAACGTTTGAAGTCTAGATCGGATAGCAGATTCCACCTCAATAAAGCCTCGACCTAGTTGGTTCGTCACCTTCTGTCTGTGCAAATTCGTATTTTCGTGTTGTAAAGCCTCATCTGTGTTGTAGTACACTTCGCAATAATTACAAAATTTTCTACCCTTTACCTCGTCTAGCGCCTCTTTCATCCGTGTGAAGGTTTCCATATCATTTATAACATCATTATCAAAAACAACACGTCGATGAATGTTCATGATTGCCTGTTCTAGTTCCTGTGAGGTGAACTGACGAGAATTGAAATTATTTAAAATTTCTGCGATTGAATGCATGTTTTTTTTTGTAAGGTAGCGGAAAAGTGGGTGCTGTAAAGATAATCGATACCGCGAATAAGTCTATCCAAATATATTTTAAAAGATTAAAATCGAAACAAAAAAATGTTTTTTTTTACTCACTGTGAATGTCTGTAGATGGTGATGGAGATGATGAAAGCTTCTGTGGAATTCTTCCGAATCTCTCGAAATCTCGATGGGAAATGGAAAATGTTCTCTCCACCGTAGAGTTTTATAGATAAATTAGTTTACTCAGTGTATCTCGCGTACGGGTAGCGATTGGAACTTGTTCCCATGAACGACGACTATGAACTAACCGAGGTGTGTGCGGTCTTGCCTAGCAGAAAGATCTAGGTCTAATGCCTTTCACTTCTCGCTTCAGTAGAAGTCGAAGGTGGGGGAAAAAATATGCGCTGACGGAGCGAGTATCTAAGGTGAACACGACCTCTATAGTAACCTCTATATGAGTCATCCTAGATATACGTATGTAGGTCGTGGTGTGGGGGAGAACTCAAATGCAATTGCTATAATGATGAAGGTGAACCTTAGTCGGATGACTGTTAGCCATCCTTTCACTCCATCACCGGCCTCACGCAACGAGGTGTGTTGTATTGAACTAAAAAAACCTTACAATGAAGTCGACATCCATTTCCTTGTTCATATAAATACATCAAATGTACTCAATCCTATACTTCATTTTCCCATGTGCTTTGAAAGCTCTACTATGACTCGTTTTATACGTTTAAACCGATCACAGTTTACTGAAGTAAATGCTTCTGCATATGCTCTACATAATATTCAGAAATATTTTAGTTTCATCGGTTTACCACCTCTTTATACTCTATGTCTGAGAGTCGTGGCATCATGCTTGGAAAGAAAAACGGATACATATAAACTCAGTCTTCCGCAGACAGTGTGTACCGATTTAGTATATTATATAGAATGTAATAGGAAAATCCTATGGAAACGGTGTTTGGGGGCTTTGTCAGATGATTCCATGTTAGATTATGAATTGGAGATTAATAATATTGAGTTTAATTTTAATACGCGTCTAACACCATACGCATATCAAATTTTGCTGGATAGACCTTTTGATTTTCTTTATGATATGCAGTCTTATATAGGAAGCCCATTTCACATGGTGTTGATGCACTATAGTTTTAGTTCAAAGTATACGGCAGCTACATTTTGTTTGAAGTGTGCATCATCAATTAGACCGTTTAAACCCTTTAGCGTATATCTATATATACATCACACGGTTTTAAATGTAATCGAGACGGAATCTGTGATTCAGCGGAGTGATTATTGGTGCTCTAACTGTGTTAGGACGCCTCTGTTTGCATTGATTGATAAGTCGGACTGTTCATCTACATTTACCAGACATGAAAGTTCGTCGTCAGAAGATGATTCGTCCTCTGACTCAAGGGAATCGTATACGTTCGCCTTCAATACTCATAAAAGGCGCAAGAATTATTCTAATTATCTAGAGTATCACCGTGCCTTGAAGCGGAAACGAGTGGGTTCTTATTTTTCCTCGGACACCTTTCTAGATTCAGATTCTGAAGGATAATGCTGGTAAGTAAACTAACCTTCCTTGGTGAATCAAAGGTTTCTTTCACTTAATTCAGTATATAAGAGCTCGTTTTGTTGGGAGATATTCACTCGCATCTGCAGATCGACTCGTCTCGTCTCCTACGCCATCTCGTCTCCTGCACCGTCTCGTATCCTGTGACATCTCGTCTCCTGCACCGTCTCGTCTCCTGCACCATCTCGTCTCCTGCACCGTCTCGTCTCCTGCGCCATCTCGTCTCCTGCGCCGTCTCGTCTCCTGCACCGTCTCGTATCCTGTGACATCTCGTCTCCTGCACCGTCTCATCTCCTGCGCCATCTCGTCTCCTGCACCGTATCGTATCCTGCATCGTCTCGTATCCTGCACCAGCTCGTATCCTGCACCAGCTCGTATCCTACGCCATCTCGTCTCCTGCACCGTATCGTATCCTACGCCATCGCACACCTTCATCACAGGTTAAGTTTTTTTTTAAATGTACTTTTTACATCAAAGTATTCATATGTAGCATATTTATCTTAAATTATTCTTTTTCATTCTAACGCTGTAGAATGCTTGTTGCTATCAAGAAATTACATCCGCTTGCAATCATTCCTGAATCTAGTTATGACTGTTCGGCTGGATATGATATTGCTGCTATTCAGGATGATGTTATTCCTAAAAGGGGGCGTTGTCTTGTGAGAACTGGATTATCTCTTGAGATCCCAAAGGGGTTTTATGGAAGATTAGCGTCTCGGTCGGGTTTATCATTAAAATTTGGAATTGAGGTGGGCGCTGGGGTAGTCGATGGAAATTATAGAGGGGAAATTAAAGTACTCCTTTATAATCATAGCAACGAGGATTTTATAGTAAACAGGGGGGATCGGATATGTCAAATTATATTTGAACATATTGCTACAGACGTCATTTTTGTTGCGACCAATGACCACTTTTCACCAACTAGTCGAGGTGTGAGTGGATTTGGCAGTTCAGATACTAATTAAGGTAGTGATACTTTTTATGATATGTAACTTTATTAAATAAATGATAATTTAAATATGTAAAACAACTATTTTTAATTCTTTTCTAGGATGAGTTCCGTTAACAACACCGTCTCTGCCGCCACCGCAACTACGACCAACGTTGCTAGTAGGTTCGCCACCGACATCGTGACTCCTAGGACGTCAATCCGGAGCAAGTTACTCCTCGCCCAGGAGAGGGCTAGGTACCTCAGGAAGGAGGACCTGGTGGAGGGGGAGGAGTATTGCGTGGAAGAAATCCGGGAGTCGGGTAGTCGCTTTGGTGGCCTGCTGGCGGAGATCTTATTCGGTGGGGTGAAGAGGGGGATATTCCTCCCCAAGTACTTCAAATTGAGCAAAAATGAAATAATATTGTTTAATGAAGATGCTTGGGGGGAGAATTTGAAACTAAAAAAAATAAATGGCCAATTAATTTTGGTGTAAAATTTGAAAAAATTGTCTTTATTATTATAGATCATATGACTCGTATTACCTGAACAATTCCCTTCACCGGGTCTGACCTTTTTTTTTAACACGTTGCAGTTGGGTGGTATGGTATCCTCGGGCTGTGCTCTCATGCTCATGTTCCCGGGTGGATGTATGACCTAATCATAGTCGCCTCATGCTGCAGATGAGTGGATGGGGGTGTATGTTCTCCCGGGCAGAGGTGTGACGTCGGCCTAGCTCAGCTAGAGTGCGCAAAAGTGAAAGGGAATAGAGCTTCGCGGATGACCTCGGCCTGATTCCGCTAATCTCCTACTACTAATAACAGCCTGCAGTAGAAATTCGTATACAAATTACCAACTAACCTTAGCACAGGAAATCAAAATGGTTATATAAAGCAGTAATACAATGAAAATACAGTTTATGAGCACATAAAATCAATATATTAACATTACTCTTAGAAAGAGTGTAACAACAAATTATTTAAGTTCACTGATTATATTCACCATTACTGCATAGCTGTTTACCGGATCTTCACGCCCTTCGGATAACAAGGATCCACGATTTGTTTACGAATTTTTTTTACGAAGGAGCGTACGAAGGAGCCCTTACATTTAATTATCTCGTAAATTTAATATTGCGAAATAAATGCCTTTTTCGATTTTTTCCCTGCGAATCGAATTCTGCACGTTGCAATCTCTCCTCTTCGTTTTGTTGTATCCTTTACGATACTGCGCTTTTCTATAAGGCTTCGTGGACTCTTCCATAACGCCGTCACTTCTGGACGCTGGAGAACACAGCCACACGCACCCTTCCTCAAGAGATAATCAAAACTAAAAAAAAAATCCACCCGTCGTACAGTGGCGAATTTTTGAGAATTCCTTAACAAAACCATAAAATTGAAATTTCGTTTGATGGATTCCGGATGTTTGCAACCGTTAGCTAAATTATGTGAGCATCTACAGGGATACAGGTTTGTGGAAAATCGTTTCCTTCCGTACCCTTTCCCTACTCATTGGTCTTGCTGCTGCTGTCTTTTCCGGAGAGTTTCACTAGTCGCATATGACACTGAAATAACAAAAACTACTTCATGTATGCTTTTTCGGTGCATATCGGGCACCCATGAAGCAAAATTACTGCGGAAGATGTGCATTGAGAATATTTTAATTTAATTATACGAAGTTTTATTTATCAGTATGCAATATTTTATACTCGCGGCTGAGCTTAAAGCCACCAAGTGCGTTCGCCGCGTTGCGTATGGCTGGTCGTTCTCTAGATATAGAGGTTAGCTACGAGATAAGCGAGTTTTCTCGTTAAATAAGCAGTCGTGGACGAAAAGCTATCCCTGGGTAAGGTAGGCCTTCAATTGATACAGATCCTGTGAAGATACCGCCAACAATTACCCTTCTCAGCACCCGGAGGGGAGAGCAGCAGCTCTTATTCTTATGAATGAAGGTGGAGACCACAGTAGTCGGTAGACCGACACCCATTTCATTACAGGCGTGGTAACATTTACTTTAGCGGCTATAGTACTGCGATGTGGAAGGCAAGGAGAAACCACCACATTATTATCCCGAGGAGTCGCAGCTACTCCACTCTTTTCTTTCTATCAAGACGTGATGGAACCCTCTAGAGTAAAATATTCCGGAGAGAAAATAGTCCCAATTCGGATCTCTGGGCGGGGACTACCCGAGACACTACATCAGTCAAGTGTGATAAACATTTTAGGGTAGGAAATTGGAACGTGTGATCACTTTGGACATACGGAATATTGAACCTGAAGGTGGAAATTAAGAGAGTGGACCTCGATGTATTAGGAATCAGTGAAATGAGATGGCCCGAAGGAGACTTCTGGAGCGGAAGTTACAGAATTATTCAAACCGGATCACTGAATGGTAACACTGGAGTAGGCATAATGCTCAGGAAGAGTGCAGGACTGCGCGTGAAGAGCTTCCTGCACTACAGTGACAGGATTATGATGTGAAGATTGAGAACAAGCCTACGGATACCATTGTGGTGCACGTTTACATGCCTACGTCGGTCTACGAAGATGAATGAGTGGATAACGCCTCCGAAGATATCACGGCAGTTATAAAACTGGTAAAACGAAAAGAAAACCTAATTATTTTAGGCGACTGGAACGCTGTCGTTGACGAAAGTTAATATGGAAAAATATCTGGAAATATGGTTTGGAAAATCGAAACGAAAGAGGAGAGAGAATACTGGAGTTCTGCAGACAACATAATTTAAGTAGCGGTTGTCAACACATTGTTTAAAAATCACAACCGCCGTAGTAAAAGTCACAAACGAAGCAACTAAAGATGGTTGAAGCACGAAAGATCAGTAAAATAGCTCAAGCAAAGAGGGCATTCTATCAAGAGAAGAATCTACTAACAGCTAGAAATACAAGTGTAGAAGTAAGGAAACAATTCATCAGGACGTACGTCTGAAGCATGTTTCTTAGCGGCAGCATGGACGATGACAGCAGCGGAGAAGAAAAGAGTGTAAGCATTCGAAATGTGGTGTTACAGAAGAATGATGAAGATTTAATGGATCGACCGAGTAAGTAACGAGGAAGTGCTAAGAAGAGTGGGACAAAAGAGAAGTATCCTGAAAACTAAAAAGAAACGGGACAACTTAATCGGCCATATCTTGAGACACAATGGCCTGATGAAGACAATCGTCGAAGGAAAATTGAACGGGAAGATTGTAGGTAGGCCTCGTATGTGATACATGGAACAGGTTGTAAAGGATGTAAAAAAGAGCCATTACGCTGATATGAAAACGTTGGCCGATAGAAGATCCGAGTGGAAGAATGTGTCAAACCAATCCTAGAATTGCTGACCGATGATGATGATGAAAATTTTGTAACTAAAAAACTGAAATATTGCATTAAATGGAGCATTTTCCAAAACTTTGAGCAGACATTAAGTTATTAATTAAGCAGTGTTAAGTCATCTGATTGGATGACGTTACAGCCCAGTATTTTATAATTTGTCGAATTTACTTTACCAAGAAATAAATGAACTTTTCAAAATCAGAGGTTGCGCTCATTTTGAACAGAAACGTTTTTGCTGTTTCGCATATCTTGTCCAATATCCGAGTTTTAATATTAGGAACGGTATAATTGAAAGTTCTAAGTGTGATCATATAACACGAAAGAGATAAAAAATTGTGAATGAGTTAATAGTAGCCACTTTTGGGGCATGACGTGTCCACTTTTTCGTCCTCATGAAAATACTCCGGGGATATTCCTATATTTTATTTTTGGAAATGAAACATTTTCTTGTAAATTTCATAACCAAGTGGCTACAAGGAACTAGAGAATTAAAAAAATGTCGGTAAAGAAACAAAAAAATGGTTTGATAGAGACATCAGTGTTTCCATCAATACGCCTCAGCTATTTGCAATTGAATGAATATGCAACTAATCGTCTATTTGTTTCTTTCAAAGGAACAAGTTCAGGGGCGTCGGAACTATTTTCGCTAGGAGGGGCCTACCTTGAAAAGGGCCCGCATTTTTTGCGGATAGGAGGGGGTAGAGACTAGAATTCCCCTAAAAGTGCATATGAAGATGGTAGAATATGCGTCAAAAGGGAAAAGGCAAGATGGAAACAAGTGAAATTTGATTTTTATTAATGAAGACTAATTTTTCAAGGGCCCGGGGCAAATTCTGGGGGGGGGGGCCGAATGCCCCCCCTGCCCCTCACTTCCGACGCCGCTGAACTAGTTCATGTTCAAGCGACGTCAGAGCGAATTTCTTCGTGCATAAGCGGTGAGCTCAACTGTCAAATGCTGTACAAATGATCCTCCGAGTAACTAGCCTGCGGTTAATGGCGTTGTACATGTCATAAATGCCGAAGGGCCCATGGAATAGAGTGAATTAATAGCATTCCAAATCATGAATGACCGAGTTTTATCATTTTAAGTCATCGTCAGGTATAAGTACGTTATCGTTAAAAGAGTCTCAGTTGCTACACCATCAATATGTAGTAAGGTCGGTGGCTCTGTTCTGCAAGAGCAAAAGTTACCCTAATTACGAGCAGTCACTAGTCTAAGATGCGGTTGCTGCCTTGTGGAAACAAATTATGATTCCTCGTGGGAAAATCTACCTTCCGTCTCATACTGTTCAATTCGTGCCAAATCCTGCACGCTACTTGATTTTTCCCCCTAACGTTTTGAAGTGTAGCCCCCTAATCATACTAACCATGTTATTATTGAAATGCAATGCAGGCAATAGTGTGAGCAAATTTCGTAATGCTTTTTTATGTCGACATTGATAAGGGCAGCGCCTTACAGCGGGATATGTTGTTCAATAAGTGTGGATATGGTACGGTAAAGGTTCAAATCCTCATATCATGTCGTACAAGTTGATTGTGACTCATGTAATAATATTTAATTTAGTCAACTAAGTAAATGCTATTATGAAAAAATTTAATTTAACGTGTAATTGTAAATAATGACCACGTATGGGTCTGAATCTCATTTGGACTCGGTTCGCATTGTAACCCATGCTAAGTGACCCATGAACAAATGTTCATGAGATCTTATGAGACATATATTAAGATAAAAATGAAGAAAAGTGTGTCAGTTCCTCATTGGGTTACAGGTACACAAAAATATGCTTTACCAACATGCTACGTGGCTATTTCTCAAGAAGTCCTAAAAATACTCACGAAAGTGTGACACCTCTTGACATTTTCTCTTAATTTTTGATCGTGACGTAGGCTATATTTTCATTTTCAGTGAAAATATACTCGCGATAAAAAAAGAATCACAGTCACCAAATAATCCACGATAATCTCGGAAAGGTTTTTGGCAAATATATATTTTTTACGGGGTACCATTCTGTACCATAAACAAAATGTATTGGAGCTCCTGACAAAGAGTAAAAAATCATTTGAGAAAGCATGCCAAGGTTCAAGAAACAAATATTATATTTCAGTATCTCTGACCATCAATCGCACGTTAAGTGAGAGAAAGATAGGAACTCGCTATTGCCAAAATGACGAAAATAATTAAATCCTCATAGTGCATTGGTAAGATAATTTAGTGTTCGCCGTTATAACATATGTGGGCCCCTTATCTCCTCTTCCCAAGGCAAAAAGCTAAGGCAATATCACGAAAAACATTGAGAATATGCACTAACCAAATAGCATATCATTATATAACAGGGGTGTATAATGTGGGTGGGGTGCATGTCCATGAAAACGGAGTTGGCAACTACGAAATAAAAGCCAGGAGGGAAGGATGTTCGTGGCTACTTTTTAACAGTGCGCTTGATAAGTGCGTAGTCAACAATTGGAAATTGCACAGGATCGTAAATTATAGTAACATTACATTACTAAATTTTCAATCATGCATGACGACAGGTCTACTGCGAGCGGAGGACATCACGGTTGGATGCGATAGCAAAGGAACAAGAATCACGAAATAGGGCCGCACACAGGAAAGGGAGTCTATCAGATTCCATGAGGCAGGATATTGCTTCTCATACTATTGTAGCAGGTGACGGTAGAAAATGGTATAACAAATCTACATCTATGTGATTCCCTGCAAGCCACCGCGAGGGTGTGCGGCAGGGGGTGGAGATCACCAAACATGCACAAGACTACTGCATGGAACTATTGACATGCAATAGGCTACTACATGGAAACATGCTACACAGAGTTTGACTGTTATTAACTACTTAGTAATAAAGGGATTGGTTGTTAATACATACATTATGCACTCCAGACAACTCTACAATATTTCACCTAACTATCCCTTTGCAATGATGCGTATTGTGTTCTCTTATAGTACGGGGAAAAATTACATTTTGAATCTATCAGTACGACAATCTCTCTCTTTCTAATCTTATTAATCCGGTTGAATCTAAACCAATACGCTTGTTTTTAATAGGTATGTGCCTAACATATCTTCAGTAAAGCTATCCGTTTTAAATTTCTATAATAGATTTTAAATGTGACTCACAAGAGATATTTATGTGCAAGAAGTACAATCTCGCCTTGCATTATCGTTATTTCTTGGTTTTAATTTGTGAACGCGTGAGTTAAGTCCACAAATTTTCCTGCAAAAATGTAGGATTGTTTTTCAATTATTAATGTTAATGAGACTAACATTTAATTTACATTTTTTGAATGAACTTCAAACTATAAAGTCATTGTTATTTGGCAGTTGAAAACTAAATAAAAATCGTTCGAAGCATTGTAATAGTCTCATTTTAATTATCCAATTTCAATTAATTATCAGTTTCAATTATCGCCCAACAATACGAAAACTCAATATTTTCCAATTGTTCTAAATAGCAATGTCAAAATATGAAACTAACGACACGATATTTCGTATTAAAAAAACAAATTGGTGTGAATAAATAGCATAAAAATTAGTTTGTGGAGGTTTTGAAAGAAATAGGTTGATCCTTTTCTCGACGCCCAGACACACAGTGGAATATCTCGCCTAGATCGCTCAGACCCTCCGTCAACCTTCCACACTGCTCTTCGAGCGAGGATGAAACTTGATCGCTTAGAGATAAGGAAGCCCTCCCCCCTCCGCCTCTCCCTTTCGGAGCGTCTCGGAGGCGAGATGAAGCGGTGGAATGGGGAGAGGAGGGGAAGATTGGGCGGGAAAAATATGAGGGGAACGCCTCAGCTTGCGTTTAGTTCGGTGAACGCGATTCATCGTCTCGCAATTTTAGATGCTGCAGGAATGGGTCGTAAGAAGAGCACATGGCATTAGTCTCTTCTTTAATATGTAGGATTATAGATTGGCTGTGTCGAAGGAATTTTCCATTTACGTTTATACACCGCTGCGATAGGCGTTCAAAAACGCATAAAAACAGTAAAGTTTAACATGCGATTTCTTGATTTGCAAGGCTCAGAGAAGATATTTCCTGGATAGGACCAAATACTCAACCTTTGCGCATAATATAATGAAAACAAAATGGACGTATCTATCATAATACGAGCATGGCATTTAAAATAAAAATAGTCTGCAGCGGCATTATTTGGCGAGGTGTTGAACACCCTTAAAACGGGGAGAAGCAGTCACAGAAACAATACAACCTAGATTATCCAATCGCTTAACGTCCGTTATTATGCTGGTCACCGTTATTGTTCCAATTTTCGTAGTGTTTTAAAGGGATTAAATTTTTCATTGACTTTACTGAACGTATATTTTCATTAAGTACTCTGAATCAAATGTTTAAGCTTAGTAATGTCCACGAAAAACCCCAATATCTCGACGAAAGGTAAGTCGACAATATGACTTTTGTCCGCATTTTTTCCGAATTCTGACCACAGTATAGCGTAGTGGTATATTATTACCCTTTTGAGAGAGTTGGCTGAGGTTGGTTTTCGGAAAGGTTGTATAACAAATAAAATCATCATGGAGTATCATTTAATGGAAAGAAGTTTATTCCGTTAAACTTAATTATTGAAAGGATTTTCATAGGTTTTTACTTTTGGCTACGAGTTTCTTGCTTATTTTTTAATTCTCTTTGAGCCTGTATTATATATTCAGGATCCCGTATTTCCATTGACCTGCTGCGTCGAGGATCAATTATCTCTGGCAGCAGGCAACTTTTATAAAATTTTACTAATTTAGGAAACATTTCCTTCTGCCAGAAATTATCGTCTCTGTGCACCGTTTCACATTTTATCCCGTTAGGTGTCCACAAAACAAGATAACAATATTTTCTTTGAGTTATATGGAGCTGCCCTTGGATTTGGTAATGGAATACATGTCGTTTTTTAATGCCAATCACTTTTTTGCTTTTATCCATTAGCCAAAACGTAACTTTTTTTGATTCAATTGCTTCATATGGAGTTAAATTTCTTGCCGAAAATGGGCATGTGATCTCCAGCAGACCATCTTCTCCAATCAAGCCATCTGGGGTTGCGGCAAAATATGGATGCTCTCTGTCGATGAAGAGCCCACAGTCTTCAATTTTCCAGCCAAACCTTTCTCTAATTTCTGCTTTGGCGACGATTTCCTTTTCCCTTCCATAGGCACATGCTTCATTGTCGATAGAGCCGTAAATAATTTGTTTTACTACATTTTTGCAGCTAGTGTGCGCAAGCATGTTACAAATTTTTCCGAAATAAGATGCTGTCAGCAATTTCCTTCTCATTTCTCTCCATTCCCCACTCTCCCCCTGCATAATTGTGGCCCTTTCAATCCTTCTCCTATCTTTCTCCAATACGGGTAAGCTAGCCAAAAAATCCCTCTCAGCTTGAAGGTACTCATTTGCTGACATATCTGGCCTTTGTGCGTTCGGTCCGTAAGCACTGTCACCTCCAAACCCATCCTTAAACAATGATTTTCGGCATCTTGGCTTGCCTTGCCTTCTCTTCGAAAACTGCAGTTTTTTTATCCTCCTTAGTTCCATTTTTTTGCAAAATAAACCCGGGCTTGAGAAAAACATTTTTTTGCTTGTTTTGTACGCCAGATTCTTGGTGTTGTGACGAATGGCGGCTCCAGCACATCTCCCTTGGTAGGATCTTCGAAGAGCAAAGTTCACCCGTTTTCCTCCGATCATTTTCGCCACAATGGAGTTAAACTGTTCAACGGGGTTGTTGACCACATCGTAAAGTAAACTTCTGCTGTTGCGGCTCAGATGCTTTACGATTACCATTAGTTTCTGGAATATTGCACTTTCTCTTAGGTCAGGATAGAGGTTTGGCTTTCCGTCCTCATTCGTTCCTGCACAGAAGTAAGTGGCACAACCGGAATGTTCTCCAAAAACATGATTGATACTATTTTCAATGTCCAATTTCAAAGATTCTATTCTAGACTGAAAGGATCCTGGTTGATTCTTCCTGTATTTAATTGCTTTGATAATACCTACCCTCAGGCGAAGAACACTACTCCCCAGATACTTTCGCAAGAGAATGGTACTTTTTTGTCCCGGTTTATCACCTGCTACTGTCACATCCCTCAACTTTGCACAAAAATTCCTCATTAGGTGATTCCGGCACTCTATCTTTTCCACTGTTAAGCTCTTATATGGACGGGAATCGAGGACGCTCTTGTAAACATTGCTGTCACCATCCGCTATCAATTTTGCAAACCTTACGCCATAAAGTTCCTCGCTTTTTCTAAATCCCTCTACTATTACAGCTGCCTCCATACTCGTAGAACTTTGTGCATTCCCCCAATTTTTGAAGCAAACATGATTTGCAGGTTCTTCATTCTTCGCGGCGGATCTCATGCAAATGACGCAGTACCGATTTTTCACTCCAAGAAAGATCAGCTTCTTTGTGTAGTATCCAATGATTGCGCCCTGCAAATTTGAATTCAAAGATGAATGTAAAATATTATTTATCAGCACACTAATTCTAAAACTTTAAACCAAAAATCAACTCACCAATCCGGAGGAAGAGTTATAATTCGTCCGGTAGGACCTCTTGCACCAGCTACCGTCAGCAATAACGGTTAGCAAGGGGGTGCCATCGCTATCTATCTCACCCTTGGCTACAGCAAGTTCCGCTTCAGCCTTTACCGCTGATTCCATTTCTTCGTGCGCTGTGGACTCCCATGCGTCGCATACGGCATCATGGCATTTTTTGTAGCAATTGAAGGACATGCATGGTATGTCTAGAGTTGAAATTATTTCTTCCATCTGGCTATAGCCTCCACCAGATGATACGATTCCAGTCACCGCTGCTGTGTTGACATCCATTGAGGATTTATCGCGGCCAGTTTCCTCTGTCGAGATTCTTCGGACGATATTGCACATTCTGCATTTGAATGCAATAATGGACTTCAACCCTTCTCTCTTTTCCCAAATGACATGCATATCAGTAAAGGAGCACCCGAAATGCTTGTGGTCATTGATTTCTTTTATAGACACAAGTACATGATTTATATTTACAATTCTTCTTCCCGTTAATAAAAACTCCTTGGTATTTTTGACTTCTGAGTCGCACCGGATGATAAGATTGCTATCAATGACATCTGTTTCATTACCAGCGGTCTTGGGTGTCTCTTCCCGAGTCAAAGTGTCAATGTCCTGCCCAACCTGTAATGTGGAAAATAAATGATTAGGCAATGATGAAATGGCTCTTCCAGGAACTGCTTCGTTTTTTGATACATATATGCGGATGAATTTGTAGGGACATTCTCAGAGTTGGCTGAAATGAATTATTTGTACTCGAAGTTTTTAGTGATTACGAGGAGAAAACGTGGCAAAAATTCTTTCGGGGGAAAATAAAGATTTTTTTTGGAGATATTTTCCGTTTGTCCATCCATGTATTTCCAATGTCTTGATCCTACATAACAGTTTCCCATTTCGATCACTAATGTTTTGGCATCTTGGTTTCTTTTCTCCAAAGTGTCTCTTGATTATGCTGTATGCCGTTCTCGATTTACCCCTCATCATGCTGTCGTTAATATTTTCGCAGCAGCTTTCGATCCATTCGTAAGGAAATGTCATTAGTACCTTAGAAATTTGATATTCAATGTCATAAAAAATTAGTATTTTTTCGATATTGAATGTTTATCCTAATGCGAAAATTTGAAATTTAGAGGTTTGTGGCTTTACTCTCTGATAATGCAACATAAATATTATTTCTTGCCTTGCAGAAATGATTGAGGCTCATTGCAATACAGTTGGAGAACTGCCTCGTGTTTGGAAGCCACCTCCTGAAGTCGTACAGATGCTTCTCTTAAACTCGAAGATGTGATTCTTTTTAATAAATCATGCTAACTTAGCTTTTAAATTCTATGTATTGCCTTCATCGATTTGATAGTAATTGATTAAACCCGCAAGCCCTTGTGTTACCGTTTGGTTACATGCATTCAAACAAGCAATTTCAACGTTTTGCTTCCTCAACTACGTGAGAGGTTGATTCGTCACCCGTTCGGATAACGCTATTGAAAAGTTACTTTGAAGATCTCTATCGATAGACTATGAAATCGCAGTGGAGAATCAGTCATGCACGTATAGTCGGATCATTTCCTCTCTAAATTGTGTCGCTATTAAATTATTCTAAATTATTAACTCAATTACCTACTAATTTATTCTATCAATTGCCGACTACATCACGCCGGAAGATATTAAAGTCGACAGGCAATACTAATGATTGTATAAAAAAACAACCGATTCAGGCGTGATGTAGTGGAAGTTCAACATATTAAAATGAAATGTAAAAGCACTTTTCCACAAATGTTTTAATGCGTACGACGCGTTTCGAAATTAGAACCAGAAAATCTCCACGTTGTACTCAATTGTAGCAGTGTTTCCAATTTTACTTAGATGAGTAAATTATCTTTTTTATGACAAAGAATTTAAGAGCATGGTATTATTTTGCAACGATTTCATGCGCCAAAAATTCTGTTTTACCCAGGCATTTTCTATTTTCTAATGTAAGAGGTAATTTTTTTCCAAAAAATTTACCTGATTTTCGGAGCCTTCTTCAGTAGTATCCAACCTGGAGAACACTTCGGTCTGCAACGTTTCTTCCTCCCGTGTGTTGCCGGTAGCTCTTGATTGGTTAACTCCAGAACGGTTGGTCCCTGCTTTGTTCCTATAATTACAGATGAGTAATTAGAGAATTGTATAAAAAATTTCTGTAGAGAGTGCGAGAATAGAAATTCATTCTCTAACTAATGCAGATGTGGTAATGTAATTTCAAATATTTTTCTGAACAACAGAATGAGTGCCCTTCTGACAAATTTCTATATTTAAAAAAATCTCAGCAATGACAAATAACGAATCACTACCAACAATTCAGGCTTTGAGAATAATTAGAAAAAATATTCACATACCTTTGATCTTGAAACCATTTCTTGAGGTTCTGCCCCTTGTTCTTCTTCCGATTTATTGATAACTTCAGCCGGCCTTTCTTGTTTCCTCTGCTGTAACGATAATCATCGGACGACATCTCGAGCTCTACACTCATCAGAGATAAATAGGAAATATTCACTAGTGTTATCGATTGCTTGAAGAAAATTCAACGTTCGAATCGCAGTGGGTAATCAGATATTCGCAGATTACCACAAATGAATGTGAGCAATTATGACTCTCAATCCTGGGAGCCGCGAGCGAAACTGTCACTGTCCCTCGACCACGGGGATGCAAGCCTTATGGGAGAGAATGGCACGTATGGTGCTGCCATCGCAGCGGTGCAGACAGCTCACTACAGATGGAAATATTCTGCCTTGTCTATAAGTCTATGCCCCGATGTTAATGCGTGTGAGCCACCTGATTGGTCGAGTGGCGGGTTCCGTTCTCCCCAACCTCCCACACGTTTCAAAACGGTCCATGGGACCCGGCAACTCGCGGCAGCTTGTCTGCCCAAACAGCAGAAATTGTCTATTGTGATCGTTTTGACGAATGGTGAATGTCACAGAGTTGTTGGAAAGTGAAACTAAGTGAACGAGAAGTGTGCAGGTGACAAATGTGCTGCTGTCATGGGGAAATCAACGAGATCCTGCTGCGTGAAAGGATGTGCCAACACGGAAAAGAAGAATCCCAAATTGCAGTTTCATCATTTGCCCAGATCTCTTGACAGGTGAGTGCTGTTATTCCTAATGATTTATATTTGCGTACTGTTTAAGATGGAGCTATTACATCCTGTTTTGGTGAGTTAAACTACATGCCTGTTATATCTTGCAATTACATTTAACGGTCGTTAATGAATTTGAATTAGACGACACGAAATATGTTCTGTGGTTAGTGTCATCGAGTGCCACTGTAGCTAGTTCACAGAATTGAATCGCCCCCAGAATTGAAACTTATAATTCACAAAAAGGCGTAAGATCAATTCAAAACGAAATTATTATGCGGAAATGGAGATTGCCAAACCTGTTTTGTAGCAATGAATCTGCTATGTATAAAATTTAATGATCCAGTGAGTGATGTTTCCCTCCTGTTAATATGGAGCACGGCCGCTGGACCGCTTATAATTATCCTATTCATTCCTCCTTTTCCATTTCACTGGCAACAAACTGTTGAGGACAGCAAACCCAAGATGTATATATATAAATTATAATTTATATCCACCAGATGGGAAAGGACAACCCTTCCTTATTTCCAATTACTATCCATCAACCATTGTCATATCCTTTATGGACAATGCTGAACAAATTCATCAGTTCTGGGGTTAATCTCAACGACGCGTTTCGCGTGAATGCTACGTTGTTCCAATTGATGAATTTAGTTCCTTCCCTTGGTACAAGTAGCTGTATATAATTCAACGTTTTCATGCTGAAATCGGCCTTAAATTCCGCTATCTTATTGGGTTGTTGATTGCTGGCTGTGTCAACAGTTATAGTGTTATCGATCTCATTCCTCTTTCGCCGTCATCTATTGAAATATTCCGATGAATTCTATTAACTCCTAAGATTTCGCGAAGTCTTATAGATCAAAGTGCTTGGTTGACAAAAAATTCAAGTGTGGTCATCATTTTTGGCTCTCCTTTTGAATACTTAAATAATAAATTTTTTTGACGGAATCTGAGATAGTATTAAAGCTATCGCTGACGGTGTATTAATTTTTTCATTACTGCCATCCCCTGCCTTCCACTGTTGACGGGAGATCTCGCCGAGGTTTCATATCGCTAATGTTTTGGCATCCCAAATAAGCGATCCCTCAGCTGCAGCTACTTTCCTGCGGTTTCATCGCTAACGTTGCCACTGATAGAATTCTCTGCTGACACGAAGAATTGCAGAGACGATAAAGGAAGTAACTATGCGATAACATGTATTCGGGAGGAAACCTTCGATCTCTAACCTACTGGGTCCAGCGGGTGCCGCGATTTTGGTTAATATGATACCAGAGACGCAAAGAAAGGCACAAATGTAGCATTCAAAGCGTTTATGTGTTATCATTACGCTACATAGTGAAATCGCGAAGTAGCGATCCGTCACCGAAAGATAACCAGTCTTTCGCTGAGCAACTAAAGGTAATCTTTCGCTAAGGGTACTATATGACATCCCAAAGATACGATCCCTCAGTGACAGATAACCAGGTAATCTTTTGCGAAAAGATATTACATTATGCTACACCGCGAAATGTTATTAAAGCGAAAGATAACCAGTTTTCTCTCAGAGAAAGAAACCAGGTAATCTTTCGCGGAGGAATCGCTGCATCGCGATTACACTATGTCGCGTAAAGATATTACATAAACGTTTCAATGATGACGGTACTCTCCGGACACAGTAGGTGGGCAGGTAGATGGATCGTTACTTCTCGATTATGTTTATCGCATAGTGATTTCCTTCATCGTCTCCGAAATTTTTTGAATAAACAAAGTGATTGGGTTGGACATGTGGCAACGTTAGCGATCAATTGTTCCGTTCCTACATGAGGTAGTACAGGGGATCTCTGGTCTTGAATGGAAATAAAGCTTGAAACAGCTTTCAGCTCTCTGTATCTAAGATATCGATTTCCACTCAATTTGATATAATATCCATGTGTCACTTGCGGGCTGGAATATTGCGGAATAATAAGAGTTGCGCACTCGATTTCATTCATCCACACTCAAATGCTTACCGAATACAGTATTCTTAGAGAAGGAAAGGGAATGGAAATTTGGATAGGGAGGTGAAGACTTCGTAGGAGGTGATTTAATTTTGCTTTCCCTTCTTCGTTTCCTTTCATTCATCGGAGACGAAAATGACTTGGTCCTATCTTAGATATCAGCTGGCGAAAAAGCTACTGTCAAGTTTAATGTGTTTTTTTAAAGTCCGAATTAATATTTTAACGTAATAGGTCAATAGAAATGATAGTAAAATGAATGTTTTTGTCTAATTTTATTTTCTCTCATTTTCAGATCTAAACAATGGATTAGGGCAGCCTGTAATAATAAGCTGTCAGCACTTCCCATTGAAAATATTTTCAAATCTGGCTCCCGAATGTGTTCACTTCAGCATTAATCAGCACCGCCCTTCTGGTATTAAACTAAATCACAACGCTATTCCTGATCTTTGTTTGCCTAATCCTTAATGCTAAACCACATCACTATAAACATGGACCGCGAAAATTTTCATGAATTGTTAATATTTTATTTTATTTGTATTAATGTACCTTTGCGGGCATACCTGCCTTCATCAAAGTGTTGGAATCATTTGTAACTTATATGTGTAGTCTATGAAGTCTTATCGGGGAGTATTTCTCAATATATTGTACACATATGAAGCTTATATATTGATGACCTTGTTTTCCATTGACTGTTCAGACTTGCATTTACAGATATTCTAGTATATGCATTTGTGTATTAGATGTTTATAAGTTTTGACATTATTTCCCTCCTGGTTAAAATTGTAGCTCAAATAATGGTTCCCCAGCTTTGTAGGTGATTTTTTGATAAATAAAGTGATATTTGTTCATTATAAAATTCGCGACTATCCTTATTCATACATTTGTGCAATTATATTTCAAAGTGTAAGTACGTTAATATTAATTATTGAATTATGCTGAGAAAAAGATACTTAGCACAGATTTCTCTGAAGGCTACATACGTATGCATATGTTTGTCATTGCATGCATATATTTTTAAGGAGTGCACTGCACTGAATTGTCTGGTGGAGTCAATACTTTCAACGCCTTCCAGCGCAGCATCGACGATAACAACGGTCGGAGTATAATTCAGTGAAATGCAACCTTAAAACTTTATTAATGAATGGAATATATTTTAAATAAGCGCCAGTACACTAATGCAGATTGATTTAGTACCAACGCTCGCCGCTGGTGCCGTTCGCGTAGTATGTAGTGAGCTGTCTGCACCGCTGCGATGGCAGCACCACTGCTGAGCCTTGCTGTTAACCCGGGTGTTGCATCCCCGTGCCCTCGACTAACCCCTTCCTGCCTTCTCTCCCCCCCCCCCCCCTATCACCCTAACTGCTCCACAGCAGCGTTGCCGACTCGGTCTCCTAGAACGACACGGAGCGCCTATGGAAGACCCTGCGGAGAAAGGGCGAACTTCTTGGTCTCCCACGGACCGCCAGGGTGGCGTTTATTTAGTTTTGCACGTCCAAAAATCAAAGACATTATTAGGAAAACGCTTTTAATGGAACTTGAAATTTATGCGGGAACTGAATTACAAAGAATCAATCTTTGCCTGTCTGTTTAAATTTTTCCGATATTCATCACCAAACGGGAGTAAAATAGCAACGCGCCGACCCTTATTTGCAGAGCTTTTGTGAAAAATGTGGGAAGAATATCCTTTTGTTGTCAAAGGCAATACATAATAAAAAGAACCTTTATTCATAAGTTGAAGACCAACTTCGATTATCTTATGAGGTTGACGAGAAAATCTCTTCCAAATATGGTCCATATACGGACCGGCAAAGCCGAGGGTGGAGGCCCCTTAAGTTCATTCCAAGTTAACTCATGGCCAATGAAAACCCTAATAATTTTATAGGCTCATTCATGTTATGGTAAATTGAGCGAAATACAAATAAGATTTTGATTCTCCAATGTGTTATTTGAGGAGAACCAGTTTTGAGGGGGAAAAAGAGATTATGTCCAGAATGCAGTATCAGCAAAAACTGTTTCGTAAACATGACACACCCTACTCAGTAGTAGTGGGTATTTCCATTGTTATGAAGTACCTGAGCTCTATCAAATTGAATTTGGGTTCAGTAGCTGATGATGACCAGAAAAACTGATTGGCATGTGCAGCATATCTCTCAAACTTTCTAAGATTTCATACATCCTGTTGCCGACCCCTAGCTGCAATTCTAATTAAAGCTAGCTAGCATATTCACAAATTGTGCTGAAAATAAGCATGAATTTGATTTGCTGTGAAACAAAACGTACTTATATAGAAGTATTCTTATTGACCACTTTATTTATGTAGTAATAGTAATTTGTTTATATAAAGGTTTGTAACAAGATATTAATATTGTTCTGTAAACTTTTTTTTCTTTCTGTTCTATTCTAAGTCTGTTTAAAAGTAATTGAAATTTAGAAACTTACATTGTGTACTAAATAGCCCTGAAGAAGCCGAAATAAAGAGGCGATACATTGGCATAAATTGGTGTTTATAAAAAAAATGGCCAAACAACTCCATATAACACATTTCTATTGCTACAAAACGTACTAAAAATATCATTTAGTTTCTTATAATCTTTTTAGTTTCAACTAATCATCTATAGTATATCGGTAAAATGACCACATTGCTTATAATTATAACATTAATGTTTTCAATTTGTCTTATTTGTTGGAATTTAAAATGTTTGGAATGAGATCTTCATGACTCCCCCCACCTGCCCAAAAGTACTTGATACCCCTTCTTGAAAGACTAAGCCTTATAAAATATGGATATAAAACAAGATTCTCGCTTCCTAAGACAAACACTCATTCCTTGATATGGTCCACCTACCATTTTCTATCCAGTGTTCGCACACCCCTTTATTTCCACTCATATACCGCCATATATCTCAAACATCTTATCTAAGTACCACACTAAATATTCCACATCATTATTTGAAAATGATTTTCTGACAAGTTGCAATTATGTTTTACTCTACTATGGTAATGTATCATAATGCTGTCCTATGCTGAAATTAACTCTCTTATGCAAAATTTCTTGATAGAACAAGAAACATATCACTGACCCAATCACATGCTACAATGTTCATTACATCATCACCTGTGACAGACATATCAGGCTACATTAATCAGCACTACACATTCCCAACAAAAAAGGTAAATTGCGTACTGTTACTTATGCGTAATATTAAAGTCTGATAATCTGATTTGGGTGAGTATATTTATTTTCTTATAGTGCATAAGATATAAAGGGAGAGCTCCAGAAATAGTTTTATAAAAATTCAAATATAAATTTATGATCCAGTAAATAGTGTAATTTAGTTTTATGCTTATTTCTCCTTTCCCAGCACAAATAATGTATGGTAAAAAAGAAAAAATTACAAAATTTTTACATTACCTTCCAATGGTGCAAAAATAATTTATAATCTATGAATATTACACTTAGTCATTGTTCTTAAATACAAGTACTTATAAATTGAAACTGTAAAGAACAGAGTATTAGCTCATTTTGTTCGCAAACTAAATTACAGCTCCACTTAACAACTCATACAGTAAACCCTCGATAATACGTAGTCAGTGGGATCGAAAAATCGGGATTTCGTTATTTAGAACATTTTATAAAAATCGTGAAAACACATCTTTTTTTTACTAACTAAGTGCATAAGATATAAGTAGAACTCTAGAAATATTATTCTCATGAGTATATTAGAATATTCCTGGCATATTATCAGAACTTAATAGAAATAGCAGCCTGGACAGTAAATATCTGGAGCTCTACAATATCTTATGCCCTTAGTTAGAGAAAAAACGTGTGTATTCACGATATATATAAAATGTTCGAAATAACGACATCCTGATTTTCCGATCCCACTGACTTATATAAACATAATAATCTTAGGTTACTCTATTAACCATTTAATAAGTAGTAACAGAATATTTTGTTTACAAAACGAATGATAAATATTTTCTTAGGTAAAAAACTGAGGTTGCCATCATGGTTGCCCTTGAGGTTACCCTATATTGAATCGGAATAATTATAGAAAAAGTTCCAAATTCTATGTTCGTATTGTGAATTATGTAATCATACGTAGCCTAGGTTACTCTATTAACCATTTAATATGTAGTAACAGAATATTTTGTTTCCAAACGAATGATAAACATTTTCTTAGGTAAAAAACTGAGGTTGCCATCATGGTTGCCCTTGATGTTACCCTATATTGAATCGGAATGATTATAAAAAAAGTTCCAAATTCTATGTTCGTAGTGTGAATTATGAAATCATACGTAGCTTAGGTTACTCTTTTAACCATTTAATATGTAGTAACAGAATACTTTGTTTACAAAACGAATGATAAATATTTTCTTAGGTAAAAAACTGAGGTTGCCATCATGGTTGCCCTTGATGTTACCCTATATTGAATCGGAATGATTATAAAAAAAGTTCCAAATTCTATGTTCGTAGTGTGAATTATGAAATCATACGTAGCTTAGGTTACTCTTTTAACCATTTAATATGTAGTAACAGAATACTTTGTTTACAAAACGAATGATAAATATTTTCTTAGGTAAAAAACTGAGGTTGCCATCATGGTTGCCCTTGATGTTACCCTATATTGAATCGGAATGATTATAAAAAAAGTTCCAAATTCTATGTTCGTAGTGTGAATTATGAAATCATACGTAGCTTAGGTTACTCTTTTAACCATTTAATATGTAGTAACAGAATACTTTGTTTACAAAACTAATGATAAATATTTTCTTAGGTAAAAAACTGAGGTTGCCATCATGGTTGCCCTTGGGGTTACCCTATATTGAATCGCAATGATTATAGAAAAAGTTCCAAATTCTATGTTCGTATTGTGAATTTGTAAACATAATTAGCTATGGTTACTCTATTAAACATTTAATATGTAGTAACAGAATATTTTGTTTACAAAACGAATGATAAATATTTTCTTAGGTAAAAAACTGAGGTTGCCATCATGGTTGCCCTTGATGTTACCCTATATTGAATCGGAATGATTATAAAAAAAGTTCCAAATTCTATGTTCGTATTGTGAATTATGTAAACATAATTAGCTTATGTTACTCTTTTAACCATTTAATATGTAGTAACAGAATACTTTGTTTACAAAACTAATGATAAATATTTTCTTAGGTAAAAAACTGAGGTTGCCATCATGGTTGCCCTTGATGTTACCCTATATTGAATCGGAATGATTATAAAAAAAGTTCCAAATTCTATGTTCGTAGTGTGAATTATGAAATCATACGTAGCTTAGGTTACTCTTTTAACCATTTAATATGTAGTAACAGAATACTTTGTTTACAAAACTAATGATAAATATTTTCTTAGGTAAAAAACTGAGGTTGCCATCATGGTTGCCCTTGGGGTTACCCTATATTGAATCGCAATGATTATAAAAAAAGTTCCAAATTCTATGTTCGTATTGTGAATTATGTAAACATAATTAGCTTATGTTACTCTTTTAACCATTTAATATGTAGTAACAGAATACTTTGTTTACAAAACTAATGATAAATATTTTCTTAGGTAAAAAACTGAGGTTGCCATCATGGTTGCCCTTGATGTTACCCTATATTGAATCGGAATGATTATAAAAAAAGTTCCAAATTCTATGTTCGTAGTGTGAATTATGAAATCATACGTAGCTTAGGTTACTCTTTTAACCATTTAATATGTAGTAACAGAATACTTTGTTTACAAAACTAATGATAAATATTTTCTTAGGTAAAAAACTGAGGTTGCCATCATGGTTGCCCTTGGGGTTACCCTATATTGAATCGCAATGATTATAGAAAAAGTTCCAAATCCTATGTTCGTATTGTGAATTTGTAAACATAATTAGCTATGGTTACTCTATTAAACATTTAATATGTAGTAACAGAATATTTTGTTTACAAAACGAATGATAAATATTTTCTTAGGTAAAAAACTGAGGTTGCCATCATGGTTGCCCTTGAGTTTACCCTATATTGAATCGCAATGATTATAGAAAAAGTTCCAAATTCTATGTTCGTATTGTGAATTTGTAAACATAATTAGCTATGGTTACTCTATTAAACATTTAATATGTAGTAACAGAATATTTTGTTTACAAAACGAATGATAAATATTTTCTTAGGTAAAAAACTGAGGTTGCCATCATGGTTGCCCTTGATGTTACCCTATATTGAATCGGAATGATTATAAAAAAAGTTCCAAATTCTATGTTCGTATTGTGAATTATGTAAACATAATTAGCTTATGTTACTCTTTTAACCATTTAATATGTAGTAACAGAATACTTTGTTTACAAAACTAATGATAAATATTTTCTTAGGTAAAAAACTGAGGTTGCCATCATGGTTGCCCTTGGGGTTACCCTATATTGAATCGCAATGATTATAGAAAAAGTTCCAAATTCTATGTTCGTATTGTGAATTTGTAAACATAATTAGCTATGGTTACTCTATTAAACATTTAATATGTAGTAACAGAATATTTTGTTTACAAAACGAATGATAAATATTTTCTTAGGTAAAAAACTGAGGTTGCCATCATGGTTGCCCTTGAGTTTACCCTATATTGAATCGCAATGATTATAGAAAAAGTTCCAAATTCTATGTTCGTATTGTGAATTTGTAAACATAATTAGCTATGGTTACTCTATTAAACATTTAATATGTAGTAACAGAATATTTTGTTTACAAAACGAATGATAAATATTTTCTTAGGTAAAAAACTGAGGTTGCCATCATGGTTGCCCTTGATGTTACCCTATATTGAATCGGAATGATTATAAAAAAAGTTCCAAATTCTATGTTCGTATTGTGAATTATGTAAACATAATTAGCTTATGTTACTCTTTTAACCATTTAATATGTAGTAACAGAATATTTTGTTTACAAAACGAATGATAAATATTTTCTTAGGTAAAAAACTGAGGTTGCCATCATGGTTGCCCTTGATGTTACCCTATATTAAATCGGAATAATTATAGAAAAAGTTCCAAATTTTATGTTCGTATTGTGAATTATGAAATCATACGTAGCTTATGTTACTCTATTAACCATTTAATATGTAGTAACAGAATATTTTGTTTACAAAACTAATGATAAATATTTTCTTAGGTAAAAAACTGAGGTTGCCATCATGGTTGCCCTTGAGGTTACCCTATATTGAATCGGAATGATTATAAAAAAAGTTCCAAATTCTATGTTCGTAGTGTGAATTATGAAATCATACGTAGCTTAGGTTACTCTTTTAACCATTTAATATGTAGTAACAGAATACTTTGTTTACAAAACTAATGATAAATATTTTCTTAGGTAAAAAACTGAGGTTGCCATCATGGTTGCCCTTGATGTTACCCTATATTAAATCGGAATAATTGTAGAAAAAGTTCCAAATTCTATGTTCGTATTGTGAATTATGTAAACATAATTAGCTTATGTTACTCTTTTAACCATTTATTATGTAGTAACATGATATTTTGTTTACAAAACTAATGATAAATATTTTCTTAGGTAAAAAACTGAGGTTGCCATCATGGTTGCCCTTGATGTTACCCTATATTAAATCGGAATAATTATAGAAAAAGTTCCAAATTTTATGTTCGTATTGTGAATTATGAAATCATACGTAGCTTATGTTACTCTATTAACCATTTAATATGTAGTAACAGAATATTTTGTTTACAAAACTAATGATAAATATTTTCTTAGGTAAAAAACTGAGGTTGCCATCATGGTTGCCCTTGAGGTTACCCTATATTGAATTGGAATAATTATAGAAAAAGTTCCAAATTCTATGTTCGTAGTGTGAATTATGAAATCATACGTAGCTTAAGTTACTCTATTAACCATTTAATAAGTAGTAACAGAATATTTTGTTTACAAAACGAATGATAAATATTTTCCTACGTAAAAAACTGAGGTTGCCATCATGGTTGCCCTTGATGTTACCCTATATTAAATCGGAATAATTATAGAAAAAGTTCCAAATTTTATGTTCGTATTGTGAATTATGAAATCATACGTAGCTTATGTTACTCTATTAACCATTTAATATGTAGTAACAGAATATTTTGTTTACAAAACTAATGATAAATATTTTCTTAGGTAAAAAACTGAGGTTGCCATCATGGTTGCCCTTGAGGTTACCCTATATTGAATTGGAATAATTATAGAAAAAGTTCCAAATTCTATGTTCGTAGTGTGAATTATGAAATCATACGTAGCTTAAGTTACTCTATTAACCATTTAATATGTAGGAACAGAATACTTTGTTTACAAAACGAATGATATATATTTTTTTAGGTAAAAAACTGAGGTTGCCATCATGGTTGCCCTTGAGGTTACCCTATATTGAATCGGAATGATTATAAAAAAAGTTCCAAATTCTATGTTCGTAGTGTGAATTATGAAATCATACGTAGCTTAGGTTACTCTATTAACCATTTAATATGTAGTAACAGAATATTTTGTTTACAAAACGAATGATAAATATTTTCCTACGTAAAAAACTGAGGTTGCCATCATGGTTGCCCTTGAGGTTACCCTATATTGAATTGGAATAATTATAGAAAAAGTTCCAAATTCTATGTTCGTAGTGTGAATTATGAAATCATACGTAGCTTAAGTTACTCTATTAACCATTTAATAAGTAGTAACAGAATATTTTGTTTACAAAACGAATGATAAATATTTTCCTACGTAAAAAACTGAGGTTGCCATCATGGTTGCCCTTGAGGTTACCCTATATTGAATTGGAATAATTATAGAAAAAGTTCCAAATTCTATGTTCGTAGTGTGAATTATGAAATCATACGTAGCTTAAGTTACTCTATTAACCATTTAATATGTAGGAACAGAATACTTTGTTTACAAAACGAATGATATATATTTTTTTAGGTAAAAAACTGAGGTTGCCATCATGGTTGCCCTTGATGTTACCCTATATTGAATCGGAATAATTGTAGAAAAAGTTCCAAATTCTATGTTCGTAGTGTGAATTATGAAATCATACGTAGCTTAGGTTACTCTATTAACCATTTAATATGTAGTAACAGAATATTTTGTTTACAAAACGAATGATAAATATTTTCCTACGTAAAAAACTGAGGTTGCCATCATGGTTGCCCTTGAGGTTACCCTATATTGAATTGGAATAATTATAGAAAAAGTTCCAAATTCTATGTTCGTAGTGTGAATTATGAAATCATACGTAGCTTAGGTTACTCTATTAACCATTTAATATGTAGGAACAGAATACTTTGTTTACAAAACGAATGATATATATTTTTTTAGGTAAAAAACTGAGGTTGCCATCATGGTTGCCCTTGATGTTACCCTATATTGAATCGGAATAATTGTAGAAAAAGTTCCAAATTCTATGTTCGTATTGTGAATTATGTAAACATAATTAGCTTATGTTACTCTTTTAACCATTTAATATGTAGTAACAGAATACTTTGTTTACAAAACTAATGATAAATATTTTCTTAGGTAAAAAACTGAGGTAGCCATCATGGTTGCCCTTGAGGTTACCCTATATTGAATTGGAATAATTATAGAAAAAGTTCCAAATTTTATGTTCGTATTGTGAATTATGAAATCATACGTAGCTTAGGTTACTCTATTAACCATTTAATATGTAGTAACAGAATATTTTGTTTACAAAACGAATGATAAATATTTTCCTACGTAAAAAACTGAGGTTGCCATCATGGTTGCCCTTGAGGTTACCCTATATTGAATCGGAATAATTATAGAAAAAGTTCCAAATTCTATGTTCGTAGTGTGAATTATGAAATCATACGTAGCTTAAGTTACTCTATTAACCATTTAATAAGTAGTAACAGAATATTTTGTTTACAAAACGAATGATAAATATTTTCCTACGTAAAAAACTGAGGTTGCCATCATGGTTGCCCTTGAGGTTACCCTATATTGAATCGGAATAATTATAGAAAAAGTTCCAAATTCTATGTTCGTAGTGTGAATTATGAAATCATACGTAGCTTAGGTTACACTATTAACCATTTAATATGTAGGAACAGAATACTTTGTTTACAAAACGAATGATATATATTTTTTTAGGTAAAAAACTGAGGTTGCCATCATGGTTGCCCTTGATGTTACCCTATATTAAATCGGAATAATTGTAGAAAAAGTTCCAAATTCTATGTTCGTATTGTGAATTATGTAAACATAATTAGCTTATGTTACTCTTTTAACCATTTAATATGTAGTAACAGAATACTTTGTTTACAAAACTAATGATAAATATTTTCTTAGGTAAAAAACTGAGGTTGCCATCATGGTTGCCCTTGAGTTTACCCTATATGGAATTGGAATGATTATAGAAAAAGTTCCTAATTCAATGTTCGTATTGTGAATTATGTAAACATAATAAGCTTAGGATACTCTATTAACCATTTAATATGTAGTAACAGAATATTTTGTTTACAAAACGAATGATAAATATTTTCTTAGGTAAAAAACTGAGGTTGCCATCATGGTTGCCCTTGAGGTTACCCTATATCGAATCGGAATAATTATAGAAAAAGTTCCAAATATAATGTTCGTATTGTGAATTATGTAATCATACGTAGCCTAGGTTACACTATTAACCATTTAATATGTAGTAACAGAATATTTTGTTTACAAAACGAATGATAAATATTTTCTTAGGTAAAAAACTGAGGCTGCAATCATGGTTGCCCTTGAGGTTACCCTATATTGAATCGGAATAATTATAGAAAAAGTTCCAAATTCTGTGTCCGTATTGTGAAGTATACAAACATAATAAGCTTAGGTTATTCTATTAACCATTTAATATGTAGTAACAGAAAATTTTGTTTACAAAACTAATGATATATATTTTCTTAGGTAAAAAACTGAGGTTGCCATCATGGTTGCCCATGATGTTACCCTATATTGAATCGGAATAATTATAGAAAAAGTTCCAAATTCTATGTTCGTAGTGTGAAATATGAAATCATACGTAGCTTAAGTTACTCTATTAACCATTTAATATGTAGTAACAGAATATTTTGTTTACAAAACGAATGATAAATATTTTCCTACGTAAAAAACTGAGGTTGCCATCATGGTTGCCCTTGAGGTTACCCTATATTGAATTGGAATAATTATAGAAAAAGTTCCAAATTTTATGTTCGTATTGTGAATTATGAAATCATACGTAGCTTAAGTTACTCTATTAACCATTTAATATGTAAAACAGAATATTTTGTATACAAAACGAATGATAAATATTTTCCTACGTAAAAAACTGAGGTTGCCATCATGGTTGCCCTTGAGGTTACCCTATATTGAATTGGAATAATTATAGAAAAAGTTCCAAATTCTATGTTCGTATTGTGAAATATATAAACATAATAAGCTTAGGATACTCTATTAACCATTTAATATGTAAAACAGAATATTTTGTATACAAAACGAATGATAAATATTTTCTTAGGTAAAAAACTGAGGTTGCCATCATGGTTGCCCTTGAGGTTACCCTATATTGAATCAGAATAATTATAGAAAAAGTTCCAAATTCTATGTTCGTAGTGTGAATTATGAAATCATACGTAGCTTAGGTTACTCTATTAACCATTTAATATGTAGTAACAGGGCTCAAGGGCAACCATGATGGCAACCTCAGTTTTTTACCTAAGAAAATATTTATCATTCGTTTTGTAAACAAAATATTCTGTTTTACATATTAAATGGTTAATAGAGTATCCTAAGCTTATTATGTTTATATATTTCACAATACGAACATAGAATTTGGAACTTTTTCTATAATTATTCCAATTCAATATAGGGTAACCTCAAGGGCAACCATGATGGCAACTTCAGTTTTTTACCTAAGAAAATATTTATCATTCGTTTTGTATACAAAATATTCTGTTTTACATATTAAATGGTTAATAGAGTATCCTAAGCTTATTATGTTTATATATTTCACAATACGAACATAGAATTTGGAACTTTTTCTATAATTATTCCAATTCAATATAGTGTAACCTCAAGGGCAACCATGATGGCAACTTCAGTTTTTTACCTAAGAAAATATTTATCATTCGTTTTGTATACAAAATATTCTGTTTTACATATTAAATGGTTAATAGAGTATCCTAAGCTTATTATGTTTATATATTTCACAATACGAACATAGAATTTGGAACTTTTTCTATAATTATTCCAATTCAATATAGGGTAACCTCAAGGGCAACCATGATGGCAACTTCAGTTTTTTACCTAAGAAAATATTTATCATTCGTTTTGTATACAAAATATTCTGTTTTACATATTAAATGGTTAATAGAGTATCCTAAGCTTATTATGTTTATATATTTCACAATACGAACATAGAATTTGGAACTTTTTCTATAATTATTCCAATTCAATATAGTGTAACCTCAAGGGCAACCATGATGGCAACCTCAGTTTTTTACTTAAGAAAATATTTATCATTCGTTTTGTAAACAAAATATTCTGTTACTACATATTAAATGTTTAATAGAGTAACCATAGCTAATTATGTTTACAAATTCACAATACGAACATAGAATTTGGAACTTTTTCTATTATTATTCCAATTCAATATCGGGTAACCTCAAGGGAAACCAAGATAGCAACCTCAGTTTTTTACCAAAAAAATTATTTATCATTCGTTTTGTAAACAAAATATTCTGTTACTACATATTAAATGGTAAATAGAGTAACCTAAGCTTATTATGTTTATATATTTCACAATACGGACACAGAATTTGGAATTTTTCTATAATTATCCCAATTCAATATAGGGTAACCTCAAGGGCAACCATGATGGCAACCTCAGTTTTTTACCTAAGAAAATATTTATCATTCCATTTTGTAAACAAAATATTTTATTACTACATACTAAATGGTAAATAGAGTAACGTAAGCTTATTATGTTTATATATTTCACAATACGGACACAGAATTTGGAACTTTTTCTATTATTATTCCAATTCAATATCGGGTAACCTCAAGGGAAACCAAGATAGCAACCTCAGTTTTTTACCAAAAAAATTATTTATCATTCGTTTTGTAAACAAAATATTCTGTTACTACATATTAAATGGTAAATAGAGTAACCTAAGCTTATTATGTTTATATATTTCACAATACGGACACAGAATTTGGAATTTTTCTATAATTATCCCAATTCAATATAGGGTAACCTCAAGGGCAACCATGATGGCAACCTCAGTTTTTTACCTAAGAAAATATTTATCATTCCATTTTGTAAACAAAATATTTTATTACTACATACTAAATGGTAAATAGAGTAACGTAAGCTTATTATGTTTATATATTTCACAATACGGACACAGAATTTGGAACTTTTTCTATTATTATTCCAATTCAATATCGGGTAACCTCAAGGGAAACCAAGATAGCAACCTCAGTTTTTTACCAAAAAAATTATTTATCATTCGTTTTGTAAACAAAATATTCTGTTACTACATATTAAATGGTAAATAGAGTAACCTAAGCTTATTATGTTTATATATTTCACAATACGGACACAGAATTTGGAATTTTTCTATAATTATCCCAATTCAATATAGGGTAACCTCAAGGGCAACAATGATGGCAACCTCAGTTTTTTACCTAAGAAAATATTTATCATTCGTTTTGTAAACAAAATATTCTGTTACTACATATTAATTGGTTAATAGAGTAACCTAAGCTACGTATGATTACATAATTCACAATACGAACATAGAATTTGGAACTTTTTCTATAATTATTCCGATTCAATATAGGGTAAACTCAAGGGCAACCATGATGGCAACCTCAGTTTTTTGCCTAGGAAACTTTTTATCATTCGTTTTGTAAACAAAATATTCTGTTACTACATATTAAATGGTTAATAGAGTACCCTAATCTTATTATGTTTATATATATTTCACAATACGGACACAGAATTTGGAACTTTTCTATAATTATTCCAATTCAATATAGGGTAACCTCAACGGCAACCATGATGGCAACCTCAGTTTTTTACCAAAGAAAATATTTATCATTCGTTTTGTAAACAAAATATTCTGTTACTACATATTAAATGGTTAATAGATAAACCTAAGCTAATTATGTTTATATACTTCACAATACGGACACAGAATTTGGAACTTTTTCTATAATTATTCCAATTCAATATAGGGTAACCTCAAGGGAAACCAAGATAGCAACCTCAGTTTTTTACCAAAAAAATTATTTATCATTCGTTTTGTAAACGAAATATTCTGTTACTAAATATTAAATGGTTAATAGAGTAACCTAAGTTAATTATGTTTACATAATTCACAATACGGACACAGAATTTGGAACTTTTCTATAATTATTCCAATTCAATATAGGGTAACCTCAACGGCAACCATGATATCAACCTCAATTTTTTACCTAAGAAAATATTTACCATTCGTTTTGTAAACAAAATATTCTGTTACTACATATTAAATGTCTAATAGAGTAACCAAAGCTAAGTATGTTTACAAATTCACTATACGAACTTAGAATTTGGAACTTTTTCTATAATTATTCCGATTCAATATAGGGTAACCTCAAGGGGAACCATGATGGCAACCTCAGTTTTTTACCAAAAAAATATTTATCATTCGTTTTGTAAACAAAATATTCTGTTACTACATATTAAATGGTTAATAGATAAACCTAAGCTAATTATGTTTATATACTTCACAATACGGACACAGAATTTGGAACTTTTTCTATAATTATTCCAATTCAATATAGGGTAACCTCAAGGGAAACCAAGATAGCAACCTCAGTTTTTTACCAAAAAAATTATTTATCATTCGTTTTGTAAACGAAATATTCTGTTACTAAATATTAAATGGTTAATAGAGTAACCTAAGTTAATTATGTTTATATATTTCACAATACGGACACAGAATTTGGAACTTTTCTATAATTATTCCAATTCAATATAGGGTAACCTCAACGGCAACCATGATATCAACCTCAATTTTTTACCTAAGAAAATATTTACCATTCGTTTTGTAAACAAAATATTCTGTTACTACATATTAAATGTCTAATAGAGTAACCAAAGCTAAGTATGTTTACAAATTCACTATACGAACTTAGAATTTGGAACTTTTTCTATAATTATTCCGATTCAATATAGGGTAACCTCAAGGGGAACCATGATGGCAACCTCAGTTTTTTACCAAAAAAATATTTATCATTCGTTTTGTAAACAAAATATTCTGTTACTACATATTAAATGGTTAATAGAGTAACCTAAGCTTATTATGTTTATATATTTGACAATACGAACATAGCATTTGGAACTTTTTTTATAATCATTCCGATTCAATATAGGGTAACCTCAAGGGCAACCATGATGGCAACCTCAGTTTTTTACCTAAGAAAATATTTACCATTCGTTTTGTAAACAAAATATTCTGTTACTACATATTAAATGTCTAATAGAGTAACCAAAGCTAAGTATGTTTACAAATTCACTATACGAACTTAGAATTTGGAACTTTTTCTATAATTATTCCGATTCAATATAGGGTAACCTCAAGGGGAACCATGATGGCAACCTCAGTTTTTTACCAAAAAAATATTTATCATTCGTTTTGTAAACAAAATATTCTGTTACTACATATTAAATGGTTAATAGAGTAACCTAAGCTTATTATGTTTATATATTTGACAATACGAACATAGAATTTGGAACTTTTTCTATAATTATTCCGATTCAATATAGGGTAACCTCAAGGGCAACCATGATGGCAACCTCAGTTTTTTACCTAAGAAAATATTTACCATTCGTTTTGTAAACAAAATATTCTGTTACTACATACTAAATGCTTAATAGAGTAACCTAATCTTATTATGTTTATATATTTCACAATACGGACACAGAATTTAAAACTTTTCTATAATTATTCCGATTCAATATAGGGTAACTTCAAGTGCAACCAATATGGTAACCTCAGTTTCGAATGTTTTATAATTCAGCATGTAAACAAACCGTCGGCAATTACATACTGCATGCTGAATAGATTAACCTAAGCTAATTATGATTACATAATTCACAATACGAACATAGCATTTGGAACTTTTTTTATAATCATTCCGATTCAATATAGGGTTATGTAACGTATCAATTTTTAGCCATGGCATGCTGGGGAGTTGGGGAGCCGCCATGTTGGTTTTTGTACAGAATATTTATACGGAGACATAGGGAAATATGGCGTCGGCCTCGACAATGGCCAATTTGTCATTGAGCCTGGTGATTCAGGTCATTTGGGAGATGCATTCCCAAGAATAGAAATTGTCTCGCAAGGTATTGTTGAACTCGCGGCAGGACGGAGGGAGACTAATTTTGGCCGAGCGTTAACAATTAGGTTGTGCCTTTATAAAGAGGGACGAAGAGAGAGACGGGGCTGCTAGGGAGGCTGATAGTCCAAGAAGAGGGAAGTGGTCTTCTAGGCGAGTCTGATAGTCTAAGAACAGTGAAGGGGCGTCTAGCTTCTAGTCTAATGGTCTGACAACAGTGAAGTGGAAAGTGGCGACTAAGTCTAACAAGAGAGAAAAGGAAGGTGGCGGAGAAGCCAGGATTAACCAAGGAGACGGGGATCGCCTCAGCTAGGAACTCCAGATAAACTAGAGGGATAAAGCGGTCCACTCCCCACTATTATGTAGGTACTTATTTTTAAGAGGGTACTTGTTATATTTTATGTGAGAGTGAAAAGTGAAGTGGCTCGTGAAGTGATCTATGGCCTGTAAAAATTGAGCCTGAAGATACCAAGAGTGAAAGTGATATATTGTGAGGGTAATTTATTATCATAAATGTCTATATTAATTTGTGTTGTGTGTGAGACAAATTAAATTGAAAAGAAATAAATTACATTTATGGCGCACAACGTGTGAGCACGATAAAATATTAGACGTACGGGGTTGAGTGCTAGCTTACGTTTAATAGATACCACGAGGAGAACCTGAGAGGTGCAGAGAGAAGGAAGTGTTCACGTTAGCGAACGCGAGAGAATTAGACATCGGGAAAATTACTACAGATTAAGTGTTAGTAGTAACGGTGTAATTGTATAAGATGTTTCGGGCAAGGAAAAGTCTGTTCGAGTTGAAGAAGGCCGAGGTGCAGGAGGAATTGAAGAAACTAGGGTTAGGCACCGAAGGAGTTAAAAATGAATTGGTCGGTAGGCTTAGATCTGCTCTCGAGGAACAGGGAGTAGACATTGAATCTCACAAATTCGAAGTCAAAGACAGGACTCCAACAACGATGGATTTATGGGCTTGGTTGAAGGAAGAGAAAATCAAGGAGAAAAGGGAACGAGAAGAAGAGAGAAGACGGAGAGAAGAAAGAAGACAGAAGGAGCAGGCGGAGCTGCTAAGAACAATCTTGAGGGAGCAGGCGGAACAGCTGAAAGGAGCAGAAGTTAGGATGAATACGCGGATAGAAGAGGAAAAAGCAGAAAGGCGCGCAGGGATAGAGGCTGTCCGAGAGGAGGCGAATAATAATGTCCAAAGTATAGCGGCGGAAACACGGAAGGATTTATATAATGTCAAGGAAAGGCTAAAGGATTATGAAAGCTTGGCGATAGAAACGCGTGAGGAAGTGAGGAATATCACAGAAAAGATGAAGGAGAATGAAGATAGGATGCAGCTGCTGACCGCAGAAAAATTGAAGGAAGAGTCGGAACTGCCAGGAAAAGTACGAATGATAGCGCAGAGTGAAGCGGAAAAGATAAGGCTGCAGTGTTCGCGAAACTCAACTGCAATTCAATCACCGGGAGTGATGATGAAGATTCCACATTTTGACGGTAGGAGAGGAGCTAGGCCGATGCGATACATCAGTGAGCTGAAGGAATACCAAGCCATGTACCAATTATCCTCCAACGAAATGCTGAAAATCGTAAGACAAGGTCTGACGGGATCGGCAGGCGAAGGGTTTACCGCTATCTCACATCTACTAGAAGACGTAGAGCAGTTCACACAGCTGTTTATGATGCAGTATTGGGGGCGTGAGCAGCAGATGGAGGTTCGGAGGACGCTAGATTCCGGCCGGTACGTTGAACGAGGGAATATCAGCCGAGTGGAATACGCAACATCCCGAATAAGCACTGCAAAGGAACTAAGGCCACCGATGGAGGACGAGGAAATAATCTATAGGTTGGAGCATCATTTTGGTCCGGAGGTCAACACGGCAATCATATCGCAGCAAATAAACACCATCCCACGATTATTGTCATTGCTCAGCCGATACGATAGGGTGGTGCCGCAGCCGATACAGGAGACGAAGGAAGAGAGCCGAAGAAGATGGACAGGAACCGAGGAAAGGAGAATTGATTTTAGAGGACGTGGATACAACCCACCACCTCAGAATCAAAAGGGTAATAGATATCAACCTAATCCATCCGGCAAGCAGAGGCAGACATCTCCGGTGAGACGGTACAGCAGCCGAGAACAAATGGATGGACGGAGTTACGAAGAAAGACCACCCAGGGAGAATGCAAACATCCGCACGATGATTGTGGAAAACTCCGGGAGTAGTGAAGAAAGGCATGAAGAGCAGGGAAACGCGAAGGGGCAAGTCGTGCAAGCAGTCCCGACACGACATTAGCCAGAGAAATGGGGACCGAAGAAAGCAATGGAGGAGACAGGAGCAAATACGACAAGGAAGTCAGGAATATATTATGCATACCCGAAGATTTGACCGAAGAAGAAAAGGAACACGGATCGCATGAAGAAAACAAGTGTCCAGAAATTGTAGTGGAAATAGGGGGGCGGAAGTTTAAGGCACTAGTGGACACCGGTTCAGAAATCACATGTCTGAATGAGAACACATTTACGGAGAATCCAGAGGTATTCAAAGGTGTATTAGAGGTACCAATACGGGGAATTCAGGTGATCGGAGCAATAGGTAGGAGGAGCGGGAGAATTAGTAAACAAATCTTTCCCACAATAAACATAGGGAAGATTGATGTAGTAATTAATTGCACCATCATACCTAATCTAGTGAAGCCGTTAATATTGGGCACGGATACATTAGAGATGCTGAAAGCGGAGATTAATTATAATGAAAGCACCATAATCCTGAGGCAAGGGCGGAAGATGGAAGAAAGAAGATTCGGAATGCCTACGGAGTCGTCACAGAAGCTAATAATGGCAATTAAACAGGGGCAATATGAGGAGAGAGAAGATACAGTTTCTATGGAGGAAATCCACAACAGCATGAGAAGCATCAGCGATTTACAGGAGAAGGAGTTTAGAGAATTAGCGGGTATTATTTATAAGGAGAAGGAGATTTTCAGAAATACGCCCGGAAAAATAAAGGGGTATTATTATAAGGTGGAGATAAAAGGTGACGAGGAGTTCCACGGGAAAAGTTACAATGTACCGCTAAATTACCGTGCGAAGGCACGCCACGCTATTAATCAGCTGTTGGAGCAGGGACTCATAGAAAAGAGTACATCACGATATGTATCACCCCTGATATGTTTACCGAAGCAGGATGGCTCAATAAGGCTATGTCTGGATGCAAGGGCGGTGAATAAGATGATGAAGCCGGATTACGCTACTTCAAGAACGCCTCAAGAAATATTTCAAGATTGTGTTAACGTAAAATACATGACATCTTTAGATCTCACGCAAAGCTTCTACCAAATTCAACTACATCGAGATTCTCGTAAGTATTGTGCATTTTCCTTTGAAGGATTTATATACCAATTTACAAGGGTGCCGTTTGGCTGCGCAATTAGCAGCAGCGCATTAGTCAGAGCACTTGACTACGTACTTGGAGACGAAGTAAAGGAGTATTGTCTCAATTTTGTAGACGATTTACTAATTATATCGAGCTCGTTCGAACAGCATGTGAACCACCTAAAGAGTGTTCTGGGGAAATTGAAAGACGCAGGAATCACGTTGAATTTACGGAAATCAAGATTCTGCCGACAGAGAATCGAATTCCTAGGACATGAGATCACCGTCCAAGGCATAACAATCGCGGGAGAGAAGTTTGCACCTATAAGAGAATTCCCAAGGCCTAGGGGACGCAAACAACTTAAATCATTCCTAGGATTAGTAAACTATTACGCGAAATTTCACCAGAAGCATGCTGAATTAACGAATCTGTTAAATGAACTCACTAAAAAGGAAAGAAAATGGGAGTGGACGGAGGAGCACCAAAGGGCTTTCATGGCAATAAAAGAAGAAATATGCAAATCAGTGATCCTACATCATCCCAACCCCAATAAGCCGTACTACATACAAACCGACGCCAGCGGTTACGCTATTGCTAGCAGATTGTATCAGATCACGGAAGAGGGAAGAGAAGAACCTATATATTTGGCCAGCCGATGTTTACGAGGTGCCGAATTATCCTATTGCGCAACAGTGAAAGAACTTATCGCAATTGTACATGCACTGAAGAAATACCGAAGTTTTATTCTGGGAGCTAAGACGATAGTGAGAACGGATCACAAGGCACTATCGTTTGTATTTAAGTGTAAACTCCTCAACAGTACGTTAGCTCGGTGGATATTAGGGATCCAAGAGTACAACGTAGACATCGAATACTGTCAGGGAAAAGATAATTTGGTCGCTGATGTTCTGAGTCGTTACCCATATGAGGATGAAGATGGAATAGGAGGCGCATCAGAGGAACCCGTGATAGCCATTCTCCTAGCAGAAGACCCGTCGGAGGAACTGATGAGGGACTTACGCAATTTGAAACAACTGCAGCGGGATGATGAAAGGTTAGGTAAAATTGTAACGGCAGCAGAAACAGAAGAATCCAGAAAGGGATATCGATGGACGGAGGAAGGGCTGGTAAGAGAGACAAGGGGTAAACAAAAGGTGTGTATACCGGATAAGCTGTTCCCAAAACTAATATGGGAAATCCACAGGATGTATGGGCACCTAGGCGCAGCGAAGATACACAAAATGCTCATGGAGAGGTTTACTTACCAAAGTTTCCCACGGGAAATTAGGAAGCTGATTGCCACCTGTGAGGAGTGCCAGCGATGTAAGGCGCCGAATTATAACAGCTACGCCGAGATGCAGACCGTGGTTCCGGATGGGGTGAATGACCTACTATGCGTGGATGTAATTGGACCCCTGCCCAAGGGTCAGTTCGGATGTCAATACATTCTTTCGGCGATCGATGGATTCTCTAAGTTTATAAAACTGTATCCACTAAGAGCAGCCACCACACGCAGTATTGTGAATGCAATTTTCGGGCGACATATCCATTGTGCTGGAACGTACAAACGAATTCTGACAGATAGGGGAACCCAATTCACTAGCCCCGCATGGAAAAGGAAACTAACGCAGGAAGGGATTAAAGCTGTTTTCTGCAGTGTCAGGCACCCGCAGGTGAACCAAGTTGAGCGGTATCATCGCACTATCAAGACGATCTTGCGAATTTTCTGTCAGAACACACATGCCAGTTGGGTGAAGTGGATAGGAGTGGTTGAAACATGCCTGAATGACACCCACAATAGCACCACTGAAATAACGCCTACAGAAGCTCATTTCGGGCGCAAACCCGAAAGAATCTGGGACACTTGTATGACGGCAGACATCACCCAAGAAGAGGAAGATATTCCAGGGTTAGTTGAAAGAATCCGTAGTAGAATCTACCCAAAGGGGCAGAAAAGGAGTGAGCGACACTCAAGAAAAACTCACAAGAGAGGGAAGAACTTCGAGATAGGAGATCGAGTTCTATTACGCACTAATCCTTCATCTGATAAGGAGAAGAAGATTTACCAAGGTTTCATGCCACTATATGAGGGACCGTTTATAATTGCTGAATCACGGGGAAGGGCCACTTTCGTGCTAAAAAACATGGAAACAGGAACGGAACGAGGAACTTTCCATGTATCCCACATGAAACCATACGTAGAAATCACTGCACTCACAACAATACGCACAAGAAACCAGCGTCACACAGAACGTCGCGCGATCACAGAGGAAGGCATACTGAGAACGTAAGAAAATAAGAGCCGAGTCATGCGATTTACTAGTTACATTGTGAGCAAGCGTCGGCAGACACAGATTTCCCGCGCCATTTGTACACATTTTATCGCAAGGTCGCAGAGGTGTAACAAAGTAAGGGCTTGTGATTAAAACTTTGTATTTGTGCTGTGAGGGAGTGGATCTACGGTTACTAATTTGGAGTTTAAGTGAAGTCAGCTGGGTGAATGAACATTTGACTCAATGCTGAGGCTGACAGTTATAATGTATAACTTTAAAGGTGAAGGAGATTTTATGTTTGATGTGTAGCGAAGTGTGATTCCTTTGATTACCTGAAACTATTTTATTGATGGTTACGCACTTGCATGTTTAAATATGTACATTTGGAAATTACATATGACCCAATGTTTTAGGTAAAATGTATAACTTATTTTAAAGATGTTAAATTTGAAGAGGGCATATGACATTTGTTTTGAATATTTGTATGTTATGTTTTAAAGGTAAAGTTGATGTTTTAAAGAAGGGTATAATTGCATTTATTGTATTTTATGAATGTATGTAAACATAGTGGATGTGGACCAATTTCAGGGGTAGAACGATCTTTAGAGGCGCCGGGGCGACGCTTTATTTTAATTAGAGGCTTCGAAAGAAAATCTTATAGGATATAATATTTGCTTTCGACGGGGCAGATGTAACGTATCAATTTTTAGCCATGGCATGCTGGGGAGTTGGGGAGCCGCCATGTTGGTTTTTGTACAGAATATTTATACGGAGACATAGGGAAATATGGCGTCGGCCTCGACAATGGCCAATTTGTCATTGAGCCTGGTGATTCAGGTCATTTGGGAGATGCATTCCCAAGAATAGAAATTGTCTCGCAAGGTATTGTTGAACTCGCGGCAGGACGGAGGGAGACTAATTTTGGCCGAGCGTTAACAATTAGGTTGTGCCTATATAAAGAGGGACGAAGAAAAGGACGGGGCTGCTAGGGAGGCTGATAGTCCAAGAAGAGGGAAGTGGTCTTCTAGGCGAGTCTGATAGTCTAAGAACAGTGAAGGGGCGTCTAGCTTCTAGTCTAATGGTCTGACAACAGTGAAGTGGAAAGTGGCGACTAAGTCTAACAAGAGAGAAAAGGAAGGTGGCGGAGAAGCCAGGATTAACCAAGGAGACGGGGATCGCCTCAGCTAGGAACTCCAGATAAACTAGAGGGATAAAGCGGTCCACTCCCCACTATTATGTAGGTACTTATTTTTAAGAGGGTACTTGTTATATTTTATGTGAGAGTGAAAAGTGAAGTGGCTCGTGAAGTGATCTATGGCCTGTAAAAATTGAGCCTGAAGATACCAAGAGTGAAAGTGATATATTGTGAGGGTAATTTATTACGATAAATGTTTATATTGAATTGTATTGTGTTTGAGAGTACATTAAATTGAAAGAATATATTACAGTTACCTCAAGGGCAACCATGATGGCAACCTCAGTTTTTTACCATTGAAAATATTTAACATTCGTTTTGTAAACAAAATATTCTTATACTACATATTAAATGGTAAAAAGAGTAACCTAAGCTAATTATGTTTATATATTTCACAATACGGACACAGAATTTGGAACTTTTTCTATAATGATTCCGATTCAATATAGGGTAACCTCAAGTGCAACCAATATGGTAACCTCAGTTTCGAATGTTTTATAATTCAGCATGTAAACAAACCGTCGGCAATTACATACTGCATGCTGAATAGAGTAACCTAAGCTAATTATAATTACATAATTCACAATACGAACATAGCATTTGGAACATTTTTTATAATCATTCCGATTCAATATAGGGTAACCTCAAGGGCAACCATGATGGCAACCTCAGTTTTTTACCTAAGAAAATATTTATCATTCGTTTTGTAAACAAAATATTCTGTTACTACATATTAAATGGTAAATAGAGTAACCTAAGCTTATTATGTTTATATATTTCACAATACGGACAGAGAATTTGGAACTTTTTCTATAATCATTGCGATTCAATATAGGGTAAACTCAAGGGCAACCATGATGGCAACCTCAGTTTTTTACCATTGAAAATATTTAACATTCGTTTTGTAAACAAAATATTCTTATACTACATATTAAATGGTAAAAAGAGTAACCTAAGCTAATTATGTTTATATATTTCACAATACGGACACAGAATTTGGAACTTTTTCTATAATGATTCCGATTCAATATAGGGTAACCTCAAGTGCAACCAATATGGTAACCTCAGTTTCGAATGTTTTATAATTCAGCATGTAAACAAACCGTCGGCAATTACATACTGCATGCTGAATAGAGTAACCTAAGCTAATTATAATTACATAATTCACAATACGAACATAGCATTTGGAACATTTTTTATAATCATTCCGATTCAATATAGGGTAACCTCAAGGGCAACCATGATGGCAACCTCAGTTTTTTACCTAAGAAAATATTTATCATTCGTTTTGTAAACAAAATATTCTGTTACTACATATTAAATGGTAAATAGAGTAACCTAAGCTTATTATGTTTATATATTTCACAATACGGACAGAGAATTTGGAACTTTTTCTATAATTATTCCAATTCAATATAGGGTAACCCCAAGGGCAACCATGATGGCAACCTCAGTTTTTTACCATTGAAAATATTTATCATTCGTTTTGTAAACAAAATATTCTGATACTACATATTAAATGGTTAATAGAGTAACCTAAGCTTATTATGTTTATATATTTCACAATACGAACATAGAATTTGGAACTTTTTCTATAATTATTCCGATTCAATATAGGGTAACCTCAAGGGCAACCATGATGGCAACCTCAGTTTTTTACCTAAGAAAATATTTATCATTCGTTTTGTAAACAAAATATTCTGTTACTACATATTAAATGGTTAATAGAGTAACCTAAGATAATTATGATTACATAATTCACAATGCGAACATAGAATTTGGAACTTTTTCTATAATTATTCCCATTCAATATAGGATAACCTCATGGGCAACAATTATGGCAACCTCAGTTTTTTACCTAAGTAAATATTTATCATTCGTTTTGTAAACAAAATATTCTGTTACTACATATTAAATGGTAAATAGAGTAACCTAAGCTAATTATGCTTAAATAATTCACAATACGAACATAGAATTTGGAAATTTTTCTATAATTATTCCGATTCAATATAGGGTAACCTCAAGGGCAACCATGATGGCAACCTCAGTTTTTTACCTAAGAAAATAATAATCATTCGTTTTGTGAACAAAATATTCTGTAACTACATATTAAATGGTTAATAGAGTAACCTAAGTTTATTATGTTTATATATTTCACAATAGAGACACAGATTTTGGAACTTTTCCTATAATTATTCCAATTCAATATAGGGTAACCTCAAGGGCAACCATGATGGCTACCTCAGTTTTTTACCTAAGAAAATATTTATCATTCGTTTTGTAAACAAAATATTCTGTTACTACATATTAAATGGTAAATAGAGTAACCTAAGCTTATTATGTTTATATATTTCACAATAGAGACACAGATTTTGGAACTTTTCCTATAATTATTCCAATTCAATATAGGGTAACCTCAAGGGCAACCATGATGGCTACCTCAGTTTTTTACCTAAGACAATATTTATCATTCGTTTTGTAAACAAAATATTCTGTTACTACATATTAAGTGGTTAATAGAGTAACCTAAGCTTATTATGTTTATATACTTCACAATACGGACACAGAATTAGGAACTTTTTCTATAATGATTCCGATTCAAGATAGGGTAACCTCAAGGGCAACCATGATGGCAACCTCAGTTTTTTGCCTAAGAAAATATTTATCATTCGTTTTGTAAACAAAATATTCTGTAACTACATACTAAATGGTTAATAAAGTAACCTAAGCTAGATATGTTTACATAATTCACAATACGAACATAGAATTTGGAACTTTTTCTATAATTATTCCGATTCAATATAGGGTAACCTCAAGGGCAACCATGATGGCAACCTCAATTTTTTACCTAAGAAAATATTTATCATTTGATTTGTAAACAAAATATTCTGTTACTACTTATTAAATGGTTAACAGAGTAACCTAAGCTAATTATGATTACATAATTCACAATACGAACATGAAATTTGGAACTTTTCCTATAATTATTCCTTTTCAATATAGGGTAACCTCAAGGGCAACCATGATGGCAACCTATGTTTTTTACCTAAGAAAATATTTATCATTCGTTTTGTAAACAAAATATTCTGTATCTACATGTTAAATGGTTAATAGAGTAACCTAAGCTTATTATGTTTATATACTTCACAATACGGACACAGAATTTGGAACTTTTTCTATAATTATTCCAATTCAATATAGGGTAATCTCAAGGGTACCATGAGGGCAACCTCAGTTTTTTTCCTAAGAAAACATTTATCATTCGTTTTGTAAACAAAATATTCTGTTACTACATATTAAATGGTTAATAGAGTAACCTAAGCTAATTATGATTACATAATTCACAATACGAACATAGAATTTGGAATTTTTGTATAATTATTCCGATTCAATATAGGGTAACCTCAAGGGCAACCATGATGGCAACCTCAGTTTTTTACCGAAGAAAATATTTATCATTCGTTTTGTATACAAAATATTCTGTTACTACATATTAAACGGTTAATAGAGTAACCTAAGCAAATATTGTTTACATAATTCACAATACGAACATAGAATTTGGAACTTTTTCTATAATTATTCCAATTCAATATAGGGTAACATCATGGGCAACCATGATGGCAACCTCAGTTTTTTACCTAAGAAAATATTTATCATTCGTTTTGTAAACAAAATATTCGGTTACTACATATTAAATGTTTAATAGAGTAACCATAGCTAATTAAGTTTACAAATTCACAATACGAACATAGAATTTTGAACTTTTTCTATAATTATTCCGATTCAAGATAGGGTAACCTCAAGGGCAACCATGATGGCAACCTCAGTTTTTTTCCTAAGAAAATATTTATCATTCGTTTTGTAAACAAAATATTCTGTTACTACATATTAAATGTTTAATAGAGTAACCATAGCTAATTATGTTTACAAATTCACAATACGAACATAGAATTTGGAACTTTTTCTATAATTATTCCGATTCAATATAGGGTAACCTCAAGGGCAACCATGATGGCAACCTCAGTTTTTTACCTAAGAAAATATTTATCATTCGTTTTGTAAACAAAATATTCTGTTACTACATATTAAATGGTTAAGAGTAACCTAAGATAATTATGATTACATAATTCACAATACGAACATAGAATTTGGAACTTTTTCTATAATTATTCCGATTTAATATAGGGTAACCTCAAGGGCAACCATGATGGCAACCTCAGTTTTTTACCTAAGAAAATATTTATCATTCGTTTTGTAAACAAAATATTCTGTTACTACATATTAAATGGTTAAGAGTAACCTAAGATAATTATGATTACATAATTCACAATACGAACATAGAATTTGGAACTTTTTCTATAATTATTCCGATTCAATATAGGGTAACCTCAAGGGCAACCATGATGGCAACCTCAGTTTTTTACCTAAGAAAATATTTATCATTCGTTTTGTAAACAAAATATTCTGTTACTACATATTAAATGTTTAATAGAGTAACCATAGCTAATTCTGTTTACAAATTCACAATACGAACATAGAATTTGGAACTTTTTCTATAATTATTCCGATTCAATATAGGGTAACCTCAAGGGCAACCATGATGGCAACCTCAGTTTTTTACCTAAGAAAATATTTATCATTCGTTTTGTAAACAAAATATTCTGTTACTACATATTAAATGTTTAATAGAGTAACCATAGCTAATTATGTTTACATAATTCACAATACGAACATAGAATTTGGACCTTTTTCTATAATTATTCCGTTTCAATATAGGGTAACCTCAAGGGCAACCATGATGGCAACCTCAGTTTTTTACCTAAGAAAATATTTATCATTCGTTTTGTAAACAAAATATTCTGTTACTACATATTAAATGTTTAATAGAGTAACCATAGCTAATTATGTTTACAAATTCACAATACGAACATAGAATTTGGAACTTTTTCTATAATTATTCCGATTCAATATAGGGTAACCCCAAGGGCAACCATGATGGCAACCTCAGTTTTTTACCTAAGAAAATATTTATCATTCGTTTTGTAAACAAAATATTCTGTTACTACATATTAAATGTTTAATACAGTAACCATAGCTAATTATGTTTACAAATTCACAATACGAACATAGAATTTGGAACTGTTTCTATAATTATTCCGATTCAATATAGGGTAACCTCAAGGGCAACCATGATGGCAACCTCAGTTTTTTACCTAAGAAAATATTTATCATTCGTTTTGTAAACAAAATATTCTGTTACTACATATTAAATGTTTAATACAGTAACCATAGCTAATTATGTTTACAAATTCACAATACGAACATAGAATTTGGAACTGTTTCTATAATTATTCCGATTCAATATAGGGTAACCTCAAGGGCAACCATGATGGCAACCTCAGTTTTTTACCTAAGAAAATATTTATCATTCGTTTTGTATACAAAATATTCTGTTACTACATATTAAACGGTTAATAGAGTAACATAAGCAAATATTGTTTACATAATTCACAATACGAACATAGAATTTGGAACTTTTTCTATAATTATTCCAATTCAATATAGGGTAACATCATGGGCAACCATGATGGCAACCTCAGTTTTTTACCTAAGAAAATATTTATCATTCGTTTTGTAAACAAAATATTCGGTTACTACATATTAAATGTTTAATAGAGTAACCATAGCTAATTAAGTTTACAAATTCACAATACGAACATAGAATTTTGAACTTTTTCTATAATTATTCCGATTCAAGATAGGGTAACCTCAAGGGCAACCATGATGGCAACCTCAGTTTTTTACCTAAGAAAATATTTATCATTCGTTTTGTATACAAAATATTCTGTTACTACATATTAAATGGTTAATAGAGTATCCTAAGCTTATTATGTTTACATAATTCACAATACGAACATTGAATTAGGAACTTTTTCTATAATCATTCCGATTCAATATAGGGTAACCTCAAGGGCAACCATGATGGCAACCTCAGTTTTTTTCCTAAGAAAATATTTATCATTCGTTTTGTAAACAAAATATTCTGTTACTACATATTAAATGTTTAATAGAGTAACCATAGCTAATTATGTTTACAAATTCACAATACGAACATAGAATTTGGAACTTTTTCTATAATTATTCCGATTCAATATAGGGTAACCTCAAGGGCAACCATGATGGCAACCTCAGTTTTTTACCTAAGAAAATATTTATCATTCGTTTTGTAAACAAAATATTCTGTTACTACATATTAAATGGTTAAGAGTAACCTAAGATAATTATGATTACATAATTCACAATACGAACATAGAATTTGGAACTTTTTCTATAATTATTCCGATTTAATATAGGGTAACCTCAAGGGCAACCATGATGGCAACCTCAGTTTTTTACCTAAGAAAATATTTATCATTCGTTTTGTAAACAAAATATTCTGTTACTACATATTAAATGTTTAATAGAGTAACCATAGCTAATTCTGTTTACAAATTCACAATACGAACATAGAATTTGGAACTTTTTCTATAATTATTCCGATTCAATCTAGGGTAACCTCAAGGGCAACCATGATGGCAACCTCAGTTTTTTACCTAAGAAAATATTTATCATTCGTTTTGTAAACAAAATATTCTGTTACTACATATTAAATGTTTAATAGAGTAACCATAGCTAATTATGTTTACAAATTCACAATACGAACATAGAATTTGGAACTTTTTCTATAATTATTCCGATTCAATATAGGGTAACCCCAAGGGCAACCATGATGGCAACCTCAGTTTTTTACCTAAGAAAATATTTATCATTCGTTTTGTAAACAAAATATTCTGTTACTACATATTAAATGTTTAATACAGTAACCATAGCTAATTATGTTTACAAATTCACAATACGAACATAGAATTTGGAACTGTTTCTATAATTATTCCGATTCAATATAGGGTAACCTCAAGGGCAACCATGATGGCAACCTCAGTTTTTTACCTAAGAAAATATTTATCATTCGTTTTGTAAACAAAATATTCTGTAACTACATATTAAATGGTAATAGAGTAACCTAAGCTTATTATGTTTATATATTTGACAATACGGACACAGAATTTGGAACTTTTTCTATAATTATTCCAATTCAATATAGGGTAACCTCATGGGCAACCATGATGGTAACATCACTTGTCTTATTTTCTAGGCAATCAAAATGTCTCAAGTGACCTGTAATGTAACTTGTATACAGATCAAAGCAACCGCAGCTTATTACATAAATCATTTAAAGCAATGAAACAAACAATGTTTGTGAAACAAAGAATTTCCAATTCTTTAAAGGATATTGTAAATAATGTAAACAGAGAGTTTTTTTGTTAAGGCCAGCAAAGTGAATTGACCACTCAAGTGAGTTTGCAAGCTGTAGCCATAAAATTGCCCTATACTATATGAGAGAAGGTAATACATATTTTAATATAAACATAGGTTTGTAAATCCAGGTATAATTCAAACATATGTTTGTATTAGAGGAACTAGAATTAACATTTACTCCAATAATAACTACCAATATAGATGCCAGGATACATTATAGGTATCTTATAAAATTGCCTGCCTCGTGAAATTAAGGTTAGCAGTTGCACAGTGGCATTTAAAATGAAGGTAAAGCATATTTTATTGTCCAATGCCTTCTACTCTGTGGATGAGTTTTAAAACCATGATATTTTTTTTACCTTTGACTTGTTCTATATATGTATTTATTACTGTTCTTGTAACAAAGAAATTATTTTACACATTGCATCTTCTTCTTTTCAAGATTTATCGTTTGATTGCTCCACGACAATATTAAATATATAATGCTCTTTATTCTGACTAACTATTTCCTGCCATGCCTGTCAAAAGGCCAGCACTCAGGAACTGACTGATTCCTTTTTCACCCATCTCCTTCTGTCGCCATTGTTAGTATATCGAATTAAAAATTTTAACTTCACTGATACAAAGTTGGCAGACATTTTTTAAAACAAGAACTGCTTCCATTTATGAGAGCCTGAATACTTTTGATGAACTGTATCAATGTACTCATGCAATCAAATATAGTACTCTATTCCCTCTATCTACAGCTCTATAAGATTCAAAATTATTGGAAAGTCCTCCACAGAATGATTGATCTCTCATTCAGGGGCTGACTGGAATTTGATTTCCTTTAAAACATACCTGACTGCTGCGTGCATTTTAGGACAACTCCATTTTAATATTGTCATCATATTATGAAGCATTAAAGCATATTGTCATATATGCTTTAATGCTTGTGTTCCTATGAAGATGCTGATGCTGATGAAGATGCTAGGTTGATGATTTTGGTCCTTGAAAAATTTTGGGACATAATTGGTATCTTTTGCATTTTAATTATATATAGTTAGCATTCAATACCAAATATATTTGACCACATAAGACAAATGTGAAAAGTTTCTATTGTACTCCAGACATTATTACACTCGAGTGTATCATGATCATAATATGTCATTCCTGCGAATAATGGTCTTGATAAAGAAGTTGATAATTAAACAAAAATCATTGTTAAGGAACACAAAAAGAAGAACTTCAATGGAAGGGTTACCCTTTAGAACATCCATTTGTATACAATAATGCAGCAAAAAATTCCATATATTTTTCCATATATATTCCATATCTTGTGGTTAATTTAAACATTGTAAGCTGTGGTCACATCAATTTTGCCTATGGGGTTACATTGTATTGCAGCTGCAGAATATTATGATGTTTCATCATTAATTGATTCATGCTCTTCGATTACATAAACAACAATAGATCCAAATTTTAAGATGAGGTTACCAACAAGGTTGCCTTAGTTTGCATCTTAAAAACATTATAAACAATTTAAACATTTTGATTATGAGGCTAATGGAAAAAAACAACATAAGAAGATGAGGTTGCCATCAAGGTTACCCTATATTGCATCAAAAAATTATGCATGAATTTTCAATGTTTTTGTTTATGTCAGCAAGGTTATCATCAAGGTTGCCTTAGTTTGCATCTTAATAACATTATAAACAATTTAAACGTTTTGATTATGAGGCTAATGGAAAAAAAACAACATAAGAAGATGAGGTTGCCATCAAGGTTACCCTATATTGCATCCAAAAATTATGTATGAATTTTCAATGCTTTTGTTTATGTCAGCAATGTTATCATCAAGGTTGCCTTAGTTTGCATCTTGATAACATTATAAACAATTTAAACGTTTTGATTATGAGGCTAATGGAAAAAAACAACATAAGAAGATGAGGTTGCCATCAAGGTTACCCTATATTGCATCCAAAAATTATGCATGAATTTTCAATGTTTTTGTTTATGTCAACAAGGTTATCATCAAGGTTGCCTTAGTTTGCATCTTAATAACATTATAAACAATTTAAACGATTTGATTATGATGCTAATGGAAAAAAACAACATAAGAAGATGAGGTTGCCATCAAGGTTACCCTATATTGCATCAAAAAATTATACGTGAATTTTCAATGTTTTTGTTTATGTCAGCAAGGTTATCATCAAGGTTGCCTTAGTTTGCATCTTAATAACATTATAAACAATAAAACGTTTTGATTATGATGCTAATGGAAAAAAACAACATAAGAAGATGAGGTTGCCATCAAGGTTACCCTATATTGCATCCAAAAATTATGCATGAATTTTCAATGTTTTTGTTTATGTCAGCAAGGTTATCATCAAGGTTGCCTTAGTTTGCATCTTAATAACATTATAAACAATTTAAACGTTTTGATTATGATGCTAATGGAAAAAAACAACATAAGAAGATGAGGTTGCCATCAAGGTTACCCTATATTGCATCAAAAAATTATACGTGAATTTTCAATGTTTTTGTTTATGTCAGCAAGGTTATCATCAAGGTTGCCTTAGTTTGCATCTTAATAACATTATAAACATTTTAAACGTTTTGATTATGATGCTAATGGAAAAAAACAACATAAGAAGATGAGGTTGCCATCAAGGTTACCCTATATTGCATCCAAAAATTATGCATGAATTTTCAATGTTTTTGTTTATGTCAGCAAGGTTATCATCAAGGTTGCCTTAGTTTGCATCTTAATAACATTATGAACAATTTAAACGTTTTGATTATGAGGCTAATGGTAAAACAACAACATAAGAAGATGAGGTTGCCATCAAGGTTACCCTATATTGCATCAAAAGTTATGCATGAATTTTTAATGTTTTTGTTTATGTCAGCAAGGTTATCGTCAAGGTTGCCTTAGTTTGCATCTTAATAACATTATAAACAATTTAAACGTTTGGATTATGATGCTAATGGAAAAAAACAACATAAGAAGATGAGGTTGCCATCAAGGTTACCCTATATTGCATCAAAAAATTATGCATGAATTTTCAATGTTTTTGTTTATGTCAGCAAGGTTATCATCAAGGTTGCCTTAGTTTGCATCTTAATAACATTATAAACAATTTAAACGTTTTGATTATGAGGCTAATGGAAAAAAACAACATAAGAAGATGAGGTTGCCATCAAGGTTACCCTATATTGCATCCAAAAATTATGCATGAATTTTCAATGTTTTTGTTTATGTCAGCAATGTTATCATCAAGGTTGCCTTAGTTTGCATCTTAATAACATTATAAACTATTTAAACGTTGTATTATGATGCTAATGGAAAAAAACAACATAAGAAGATGATGTTGCCATCAAGGTTACCCTATATTGCATCAAAAAATTATGCATGAATTTTCAATGTTTTTGTTTATGTCAGCAAGGTTATCATCAAGGTTGCCTTAGTTTGCATCTTAATAACATTATAAACAATTTAAACGTTTGGATTATGATGCTAATGGAAAAAAACAACATAAGAAGATGAGGTTGCCATCAAGGTTACCCTATATTGCTTCTGAAAATTATGCATGAATTTAAATGTTTTTGTTTATGTCAGCAAGGTTATCGTCAAGGTTGCCTTAGTTTGCATCTTAATAACATTATAAACAATTTAAACGTTTTGATTATGATGCTAATGGAAAAAAAACCACATAAGATGATGAGGTTGCCATCAAGGTTACCCTATATTGCATCTGAAAATTTATCAAGAATTTTCAATGTTTTTGTTTATGTCAGCAAGGTTATCATCAAGGTTGCCTTAGTTTGCATCTTAATAACATTATAAACAATTTAAACTTCTTGATTATGAGCCTAATGGAAAAAAACCACATAAGAAGATGAGGTTGCCATCAAGGTTACCCTATATTGCATCTGAAAATTATGCATGAATTTTCAATGTTTTTGTTTATGTCAGCAAGGTTATCATCAAGGTTGCCTTAGTTTGCATCTTAATAACATTATAAACAATTTAAACGTTTGGATTATGATGCTAATGGAAAAAAACAACATAAGAAGATGAGGTTGCCATCAAGGTTACCCTATATTGCATCAAAAAATTATGCATGAATTTTAAATGTTTTTGTTTATGTCAGCAAGGTTATCATCAAGGTTGCCTTAGTTTGCATCTTAATAACATTTTAAACTATTTAAACGTCTTGATTATGAGGCTAATGGAAAAAAACAACATAAGAAGATGAGGTTGCCATCAAGGTTACCCTATATTGCATCAAAAAATTATGCATGAATTTTCAATGTTTTTGTTTATGTCAGCAAGGTTATCGTCAAGGTTGCCTTAGTTTGCATCTTAATAACATTTTAAACTATTTAAACGTCTTGATTATGAGGCTTATAGAAAAAAACAACATAAGAAGATGAGGTTGCCATCAAGGTTACCCTATATTGCATCAAAAAATTATGCATGAATTTTCAATGTTTTTGTTTATGTCAGCAAGGTTATCGTCAAGGTTGCCTTAGTATGCATCTTAATAACATTATAAACAATTTAAACGTTTTGATTATGATGCTAATGGAAAAAAACCACATAAGAAGATGAGGTTGCCATCAAGGTTACCCTATATTGCATCTGAAAATTTATCAAGAATTTTCAATGTTTTTGTTTATGTCAGCAAGGTTATCATCAAGGTTGCCTTAGTTTGCATCTTAATAACATAATAAACTATTTAAACGTCTTGATTATGAGGCTAATGGAAAAAAACAACATAAGAAGATGAGGTTGCCATCAAGGTTACCCTATATTGCATCTGAAAATTTATCAAGAATTTTCAATGTTTTTGTTTATGTCAGCAAGGTTATCATCAAGGTTGCCTTAGTTTGCATCTTAATAACATTATAAACATTTTAAACGTTTTGATTATGATGCTAATGGAAAAAAACAACATAAGAAGATGAGGTTGCCATCAAGGTTACCCTATATTGCATCCAAAAATTATGCATGAATTTTCAATGTTTTTGTTTATGTCAGCAAGGTTATCATCAAGGTTGCCTTAGTTTGCATCTTAATAACATTTTAATTTATTTAAACGTCTTGATTATGAGGCTAATGGAAAAAAACAACATAAGAAGATGAGGTTGCCATCAAGGTTACCCTATATTGCATCAAAAGTTATGCATGAATTTTTAATGTTTTTGTTTATGTCAGCAAGGTTATCGTCAAGGTTGCCTTAGTTTGCATCTTAATAACATTATAAACAATTTAAACGTTTGGATTATGATGCTAATGGAAAAAAACAACATAAGAAGATGAGGTTGCCATCAAGGTTACCCTATATTGCATCTGAAAATTATGCATGAATTTTCAATGTTTTTGTTTATGTCAGCAAGGTTATCATCAAGGTTGCCTTAGTTTGCATCGTAATAACATTATAAACAATTTAAACGTTTGGATTATGATGCTAATGGAAAAAAACAACATAAGAAGATGAGGTTGCCATCAAGGTTACCCTATATTGCATCAAAAAATTATGCATGAATTTTAAATGTTTTTGTTTATGTCAGCAAGGTTATCATCAAGGTTGCCTTAGTTTGCATCTTAATAACATTTTAAACTATTTAAACGTCTTGATTATGAGGCTAATGGAAAAAAACAACATAAGAAGATGAGGTTGCCATCAAGGTTACCCTATATTGCATCAAAAAATTATGCATGAATTTTCAATGTTTTTATTTATGTCAGCAAGGTTATCGTCAAGGTTGCCTTAGTTTGCATCTTAATAACATTTTAAACTATTTAAACGTCTTGATTATGAGGCTAATGGAAAAAAACAACATAAGAAGATGAGGTTGCTATCAAGGTTACCCTATATTGCATCAAAAAATTATGCATGTATTTTGAATGTTTTTGTTTATGTCAGCAAGGTTATCGTCAAGGTTGCCTTAGTTTGCATCTTAATAACATTATAAACAATTTAAACGTTTTGATTATGATGCTAATGGAAAAAAACCACATAAGAAGATGAGGTTGCCATCAAGGTTACCCTATATTGCATCTGAAAATTTATCAAGAATTTTCAATGTTTTTGTTTATGTCAGCAAGGTTATCATCAAGGTTGCCTTAGTTTGCATCTTAATAACATTATAACCAATTTAAACGTCTTGATTATGAGGCTAATGGAAAAAAACAACATAAGAAGACGAGGTTGCCATCAAGGTTACCCTATATTGCATCCAAAAGTTATGCTTGAATTTTCAATGTTTTTGTTTATATCAGCAAGGTTATCATCAAGGTTGCCTTAGTTTGCATCTTAATAACATTATAAACTATTTAAACGTCTTGATTATGAGGCTAATGGAAAAAAACTACATAAGAAGATGAGGTTGCCATCAAGGTTACCCTATATTGCATCTGAAAATTTATCAAGAATTTTCAATGTTTTTGGTTATGTCAGCAAGGTTATCATCAAGGTTGCCTTAGTTTGCATCTTAATAACATTTTAAACTATTTAAACGTCTTGATTATGAGGCTAATGGAAAAAAACAACATAAGAAGATGAGGTTGCCATCAAGGTTACCCTATATTGCATCAAAAAATTATGCATGAATTTTTAATGTTTTTGTTTATGTCAGCAAGGTTATCGTCAAGGTTGCCTTAGTTTGCATCTTAATAACATTTTAAACTATTTAAACGTCTTGATTATGAGGCTTATGGAAAAAAACAACATAAGAAGATGAGGTTGCCATCAAGGTTACCCTATATTGCATCCAAAAATTATGCATGAATTTTCAATGTTTTTGTTTATGTCAGCAAGGTTATCATCAAGGTTGCCTTAGTTTGCATCTTAATAACATTTTAAACTATTTAAACGTCTTGATTATGAGGCTAATGGAAAAAAACAACATAAGAAGATGAGGTTGCCATCAAGGTTACCCTATATTGCATCAAAAAATTATGCATGAATTTTCAATGTTTTTGTTTATGTCAGCAAGGTTATCATCAAGGTTGCCTTAGTTTGCATCTTAATAACATTATAAACAATTTAAACGTTTTGATTATGAGGCTAATGGAAAAAAACAACATAAGAAGATGAGGTTGCCATCAAGGTTACCCTATATTGCATCCAAAAATTATGCATGAATTTTCAATGTTTTTGTTTATGTCAGCAATGTTATCATCAAGGTTGCCTTAGTTTGCATCTTAATAACATTATAAACTATTTAAACGTTTGGATTATGATGCTAATGGAAAAAAACAACATAAGAAGATGATGTTGCCATCAAGGTTACCCTATATTGCATCAAAAAATTATGCATGAATTTTCAATGTTTTTGTTTATGTCAGCAAGGTTATCATCAAGGTTACCTTAGTTTGCATCTTAATAACATTATAAACAATTTAAACATTTTGATTATGAGGCTAATGGAAAAAAACAACATAAGAGGATGAGGTTGCCATCAAGGTTACTCTATATTGCATCCAAAAGTTATGCTTGAATTTTCAATGTTTTTGTTTATGTCAGCAAGGTTATCATCAAGGTTGCCTTAGTTTGCATCTTAATAATATTTTAAACTATTTAAACGTCTTGATTATGAGGCTAATGGAAAAAAACCACATAAGAAGATGAGGTTGCCATCAAAGTTACCCTATATTGCATCAAAAAATTATGCATGAATTTTCAATGTTTTTGTTTATGTCAGCAAGGTTATCGTCAAGGTTGCCTTAGTTTGCATCTTAATAACATTATAAACAATTTAAACGTTTTGATTATGATGCTAATGGAAAAAAACCACATAAGAAGATGAGGTTGCCATCAAGGTTACCCTATATTGCTTCTGAAAATTTATCAAGAATTTTCAATGTTATTGTTTATGTCAGCAAGGTTATCATCAAGGTTGCCTTAGTTTGCATCTTAATAACATTATAAACAATTTAAACTTCTTGATTATGAGCCTAATGGAAAAAAACCACATAAGAAGATGAGGTTGCCATCAAGGTTACCCTATATTGCATCTGAAAATTATGCATGAATTTTCAATGTTTTTGTTTATGTCAGCAAGGTTATCATCAAGGTTGCCTTAGTTTGCATCTTAATAACATTATAAACAATTTAAACGTTTGGATTATGATGCTAATGGAAAAAAACAACATAAGAAGATGAGGTTGCCATCAAGGTTACCCTATATTGCATCAAAAAATTATGCATGAATTTTAAATGTTTTTGTTTATGTCAGCAAGGTTATCGTCAAAGTTGCCTTAGTTTGCATCTTAATAACATTATAAACAATTTAAACGTTTTGATTATGATGCTAATGGAAAAAAACTACATAAGAAGATGAGGTTGCCATCAAGGTTACCCTATATTGCATCTGAAAATTTATCAAGAATTTTCAATGTTTTTGTTTATGTCAGCAAGATTATCATCAAGGTTGCCTTAGTTTGCATCTTAATAACATTATAAACTATTTAAACGTCTTGATTATGAGGCTAATGGAAAAAAACAACATAAGAAGATGAGGTTGCCATCAAGGTTACCCTATATTGCATCTGAAAATTATGCATGAATTTTCAATGTTTTTGTTTATGTCAGCAAGGTTATCATCAAGGTTGCCTTAGTTTGCATCTTAATAACATTATAAACAATTTAAACGTTTGGATTATGATGGTAATGGAAAAAAAACAACATAAGAAGATGAGGTTGCCATCAAGGTTACCCTATATTGCATCAAAAAATTATGCATGAATTTTAAATGTTTTTGTATATGTCAGCAAGGTTATTATCAAGGTTGCCTTAGTTTGCATCTTAATAACATTTTAAACTATTTAAACGTCTTGATTATGAGGCTAATGGAAAAAAACAACATAAGAAGATGAGGTTGCCATCAAGGTTACCCTATATTGCATTAAAAAATTATGCATGAATTTTCCATGTTTTTGTTTATGTCAGCAAGGTTATCGTCAAGGTTGCCTTAGTTTGCATCTTAATAACATTATAAACAATTTAAACGTTTTGATTATGAGGCTTATGGAAAAAAACCACATAAGAAGATGAGGTTGCCATCAAGGTTACCCTATATTGCATCTGAAAATTTATCAAGAATTTTCAATGTTTTTGTTTATGTCAGCAAGGTTATCATCAAGGTTGCCTTAGTTTGCATCTTAATAACATTATAAACTATTTAAACGTGTTGATTATGAGGCTAATGGAAAAAAACAACATAAGAAGATGAGGTTGCCATCAAGGTTACCCTATATTGCATCTGAAAATTTATCAAGAATTTTCAATGTTTTTGTTTATGTCAGCAAGGTTATCATCAAGGTTGCCTTAGTTTGCATCTTAATAACATTATAAACAATTTAAACGTTTGTATTATGATGCTAATGGAAAAAAACAACATAAGAAGATGAGGTTGCCATCAAGGTTACCCTATATTGCATCAAAAAATTATGCATGAATTTTCAATGTTTTTGTTTATGTCAGCAAGGTTATCGTCAAGGTTGCCTTAGTTTGCATCTTAATAACATTTTAAACTATTTAAACGTCTTGATTATGAGGCTTATGGAAAAAAACAACATAAGAAGATGAGGTTGCCATCAAGGTTACCCTATATTGCATCCAAAAATTATGCATGAATTTTCAATGTTTTTGTTTATTTCAGCAAGGTTATCGTCAAGGTTGCCTTAGTTTGCATCTTAATAACATCATAAACAATTTAAACGTTTTGATTATGATGCTAATGGAAAAAAACCACATAAGAAGATGAGGTTGCCATCAAGGTTACCCTATATTGCATCTGAAAATTTATCAAGAATTTTCAATGTTTTTGTTTATGTCAGCAAGGTTATCATCAAGGTTGCCTTAGTTTGCATCTTAATAACATTATAAACAATTTAAACGTTTGGATTATGATGCTAATGGAAAAAAACAACATAAGAAGATGAGGTTGCCATCAAGGTTACCCTATATTGCATCAAAAAATTATGCATGAATTTTCAATGTTTTTGTTTATGTCAGCAAGGTTATCGTCAAGGTTGCCTTAGTTTGCATCTTAATAACATTTTAAACTATTTAAACGTCTTGATTATGAGGCTTATGGAAAAAAAACAACATAAGAAGATGAGGTTGCCATCAAGGTTACCCTATATTGCATCCAAAAATTAGGCATGAATTTTCAATGTTTTTGTTTATGTCAGCAAGGTTATCATCAAGGTTGCCTTAGTTTGCATCTTAATAACATTTTAAACTAGTTAAACGTCTTGATTATGATGCTAATGGAAAAAAACAACATAAGAAGATGAGGTTGCCATCAAGGTTACCCTATATTGCATCAATAAATTATGCATGAATTTTCAATGTTTTTTTTTTATGTCAGCAAGGTTATCATCAAGGTTGCCTTAGTTTGCATCTTAATAACATTTTAAACTATTTAAATGTCTTGATTATGAGGCTAATGGAAAAAAACAACATAAGAAGATGAGGTTGCCATCAAGGTTACCCTATATTCAATCCAAAAGTTATGCTTGAATTTTCAATGTTTTTGTTTATTTCAGCAAGGTTATCATCAAGGTTGTCTTAGTTTGCATCTTAATAACATTATAAACAATTTAAACGTTTTGATTATGATGCTAATGGAAAAAAACAACATAAGAAGATGAGGTTGCCATCAAGGTTACCCTATATTGCATCCAAAAGTTATGTTTGAATTTTCAATGTTTTTGTTTATTTCAGCAAGGTTATCATCAAGGTTGCCTTAGTTTGCATCTTAATAACATTATAAACAATTTAAACGTTTTGATTATGATGCTAATGGAAAAAAACCACATAAGAAGATGAGGTTGCCATCAAGGTTACCCTATATTGCATCTGAAAATTTATCAAGAATTTTCAATGTTTTTGTTTATGTCAGCAAGGTTATCATCAAGGTTGCCTTAGTTTGCATCTTAATAACATTATAAACAATTTAAACGTTTGGATTATGATGCTAATGGAATAAAACAACATAAGAAGATGAGGTTGCCATCAAGGTTACCCTATATTGCATCAAAAAATTATGCATGAATTTTCAATGTTTTTGTTTATGTCAGCAAGGTTATCATCAAGGTTGCCTTAGTTTGCATCTTAATAACATTTTAAACTATTTAAATGTCTTGATTATGAGGCTAATGGAAAAAAACAACATAAGAAGATGAGGTTGCCATCAAGGTTACCCTATATTGCATCAAAAAATTATGCATGAATTTTTAATGTTTTTGTTTATGTCAGCAAGGTTATCGTCAAGGTTGCCTTAGTTTGCATGTTAATAACATTTTAAACTATTTAAACGTCTTGATTATGAGGCTTATGGAAAAAAAACAACATAAGAAGATGAGGTTGCCATCAAGGTTACCCTATATTGCATCCAAAAATTAGGCATGAATTTTCAATGTTTTTATTTATGTCAGCAAGGTTATCATCAAGGTTGCCTTAGTTTGCATCTTAATAACATTTTAAACTAGTTAAACGTCTTGATTATGATGCTAATGGAAAAAAACAACATAAGAAGATGAGGTTGCCATCAAGGTTACCCTATATTGCATCAAAAAATTATGCATGAATTTTCAATGTTTTTGTTTATGTCAGCAAGGTTATCATCAAGGTTGCCTTAGTTTGCATCTTAATAACATTTTAAACTATTTAAATGTCTTGATTATGAGGCTAATGGAAAAAAACAACATAAGAAGATGAGGTTGCCATCAAGGATACCCTATATTGCATCCAAAAGTTATGCTTGAATTTTCAATGTTTTTGTTTATTTCAGCAAGGTTATCATCAAGGTTGCCTTAGTTTGCATCTTAATAACATTATAAACAATTTAAACGTTTTGATTATGATGCTAATGGAAAAAAACAACATAAGAAGATGAGGTTGCCATCAAGGTTACCCTATATTGCATCCAAAAGTTATGTTTGAATTTTCAATGTTTTTGTTTATTTCAGCAAGGTTATCATCAAGGTTGCCTTAGTTTGCATCTTAATAACATTTTAAACTATTTAAACGTCTTGATTATGAGGCTAATGGAAAAAAACAACATAAGAAGATGAGGTTGCCATCAAGGTTACCCTATATTGCATCAAAAAATTATGCATGAATTTTCAATGTTTTTGTTTATGTCAGCAAGGTTATCGTCAAGGTTGCCTTAGTTTGCATCTTAATAACATTATAAACAATTTAAACGTTTTGATTATGATGCTAATGGAAAAAAAAACACATAAGAAGATGTGGTTGCCATCAAGGTTACCCTATATTGCATCTGAAAATTTATCAAGAATTTTCAATGTGTTTGTTTATGTCAGCAAGGTTATCATCAAGGTTGCCTTAGTTTGCATCTTAATAACATTATTAACAATTTAAACGTCTTGATTATGAGACTAATGGAAAAAAACCACATAAGAAGATGAGGTTGCCATCAAGGTTACCCTATATTGCAGCTGAAAATTATGCATGAATTTTCAATGTTTTTGTTTATGTTTGCAAGGTTATCATCAAGGTTGCCTTAGTTTGCATCTTAATAACATTATAAACAATTTAAACGTTTGGATTATGATGCTAATGGAAAAAAACAACATAAGAAGATGAGGTTGCCATCAAGGTTAACCTATATTGCATCAAAAAATTATGCATGAATTTTAAATGTTTTTGTTTATGTCAGCAAGGTTATCGTCAAGGTTGCCTTAGTTTGCATCTTAATAACATTATAAACAATTTAAACGTTTTGATTATGATGCTTATGGAAAAAAAACCACATAAGAAGATGAGGTTGCCATCAAGGTTACCCTATATTGCATCTGAAAATTAATCAAGAATTTTCAATGTTTTTGTTTATGTCAGCAAGGTTTTCTTCAAGGTTGCCTTAGTTTGCATCTTAATAACATTATAAACAATTTCAACGTCTTGATTATGAGGCTAATGGAAAAAAACAACATAAGATGATGAGGTTGCCATCAAGGTTACCCTATATTGCATCTGAAAATTATGCATGAATTTTCAATGTTTTTGTTTATGTCAGCAAGGTTATCATCAAGGTTGCCTTAGTTTGCATCTTAATAACATTATAAACAATTTAAACGTTTGGATTATGATGCTAATGGAAAAAACAACATAAGAAGATGAGGTTGCCATCAAGGTTACCCTATATTGCATCAAAAAATTATGCATGAATTTTAAATGTTTTTGTTTATGTCAGCAAGGTTATCATCAAGGTTGCCTTAGTTTGCATCTTAATAACATTTTAAACTATTTAAACGTCTTGATTATGAGGCTAATGGAAAAAAAAACATAAGAAGATGAGGTTGCCATCAAGGTTACCCTATATTGCATCAAAAAATTATGCATGAATTTTCAATGTTTTTGTTTATGTCAGCAAGGTTATCGTCAAGGTTGCCTTAGTTTGCATCTTAATAACATTTTAAACTATTTAAACGTCTTGATTATGAGGATTATGGAAAAAAACAACATAAGAAGATGAGGTTGCCATCAAGGTTACCCTATATTGCATCCAAAAATTATGCATGAATTTTCAATGTTTTTGTTTATGTCAGCAAGGTTATCGTCAAGGTTGCCTTAGTTTGCATCTTAATAACATTATAAACAATTTAAACGTTTTGATTATGATGCTAATGGAAAAAAACCACATAAGAAGATGAGGTTGCCATCAAGGTTACCCTATATTGCATCTGAAAATTTATCAAGAATTTTCAATGTTTTTGTTTATGTCAGCAAGGTTATCATCAAGGTGTCCTTAGTTTGTATCTTAATAACATTATAAACTATTTAAACGTCTTGATTATGAGGCTAATGGAAAAAAACAACATAAGAAGATGAGGTTGCCATCAAGGTTACCCTATATTGCATCTGAAAATTTATCAAGAATTTTCAATGTTTTTGTTTATGTCAGCAAGGTTATCATCAAGGTTGCCTTAGTTTGCATCTTAATAACATTATAAACAATTTAAACGTTTGGATTATGATGCTAATGGAAAAAAACAACATAAGAAGATGAGGTTGCCATCAAGGTTACCCTATATTGCATCTGAAAATTTATCAAGAATTTTCAATGTTTTTGTTTATGTCAGCAAGGTTATCATCAAGGTTGCCTTAGTTTGCATCTTAATAACATTATAAACTATTTAAACGTCTTGATTATGAGGCTAATGGAAAAAAACAACATAAGAAGATGAGGTTGCCATCAAGGTTACCCTATATTGCATCTGAAAATTTATCAAAAATTTTCAATGTTTTTGTTTATGTCAGCAAGGTTATCATCAAGGTTGCCTTAGTTTGCATCTTAATAACATTATAAACAATTTAAACGTTTGGATTATGATGCTAATGGAAAAAAAAACATAAGAAGATGAGGTTGCCATCAAGGTTACCCTATATTGCATCAAAAAATTATGCATGAATTTTCAATGTTTTTGTTTATGTCAGCAAGGTTATCATCAAGGTTGCCTTAGTTTGCATCCTAATAACATTATAAACAATTTAAACGTTTGGATTATGATGCTAATGGAAAAAAACAACATAAGAAGATGAGGTTGCCATCAAGGTTACCCTATATTGCATCAAAAAATTATGCATGAATTTTCAATGTTTTTGTTTATTTCAGCAAGGTTATCGTCAAGGTTGCCTTAGTTTGCATCTTAATAACATCATAAACAATTTAAACGTTTTGATTATGATGCTAATGGAAAAAAACCACATAAGAAGATGAGGTTGCCATCAAGGTTACCCTATATTGCATCAAAAAATTATGCATGAATTTTCAATGTTTTTGTTTATGTCAGCAAGGTTATCGTCAAGGTTGCCTTAGTTTGCATCTTAATAACATTTTAAACTATTTAAACGTCTTGATTATGAGGCTAATGGAAAAAAACAACATAAGAAGATGAGGTTGCCATCAAGGTTACCCTATATTGCATCTGAAAATTTATCAAGAATTTTCAATGTTTTTGTTTATGTCAGCAAGGTTATCATCAAGGTTGCCTTAGTTTGCATCTTAATAACATTATAAACAATTTAAACGTTTGGATTATGATGCTAATGGAAAAAAACAACATAAGAAGATGAGGTTGCCATCAAGGTTACCCTATATTGCATCAAAAAATTATGCATGAATTTTCAATGTTTTTGTTTATGTCAGCAAGGTTATCGTCAAGGTTGCCTTAGTTTGCATCTTAATAACATTTTAAACTATTTAAACGTCTTGATTATGAGGCTTATGGAAAAAAACAACATAAGAAGATGAGGTTGCCATCAAGGTTACCCTATATTGCATCCAAAAATTATGCATGAATTTTCAATGTTTTTGTTTATGTCAGCAAGGTTATCGTCAAGGTTGCCTTAGTTTGCATCTTAATAACATTATAAACAATTTAAACGTTTTGATTATGATGCTAATGGAAAAAAACCACATAAGAAGATGAGGTTGCCATCAAGGTTACCCTATATTGCATCTGAAAATTTATCAAGAATTTTCAATGTTTTTGTTTATGTCAGCAAGGTTATCATCAAGGTTGCCTTAGTTTGCATCTTAATAACATTATAAACTATTTAAACGTTTGGATTATGATGCTAATGGAAAAAAACAACATAAGAAGATGAGGTTGCCATCAAGGTTACCCTATATTGCATCTGAAAATTTATCAAGAATTTTCAATGTTTTTGTTTATGTCAGCAAGGTTATCATCAAGGTTGCCTTAGTTTGCATCTTAATAACATAATAAACTATTTAAACGTCTTGATTATGAGGCTAATGGAAAAAAACAACATAAGAAGATGAGGTTGCCATCAAGGTTACCCTATATTGCATCTGAAAATTTATCAAGAATTTTCAATGTTTTTGTTTATGTCAGCAAGGTTATCATCAAGGTTGCCTTAGTTTGCAATTTAATAACATTATAAACAAATTAAACGTTTGGATTATGATGCTAATGGGAAAAAACAACATAAGAAGATGAGGTTGCCATCAAGGTTACCCTATATTGCATCTGAAAATTATGCATGAATTTTCAATGTTTTTGTTTATGTCAGCAAGGTTATCATCAAGGTTGCCTTAGTTTGCATCTTAATAACATTTTAATTTATTTAAACGTCTTGATTATGAGGCTAATGGAAAAAAACAACATAAGAAGATGAGGTTGCCATCAAGGTTACCCTATATTGCATCAAAAGTTATGCATGAATTTTTAATGTTTTTGTTTATGTCAGCAAGGTTATCGTCAAGGTTGCCTTAGTTTGCATCTTAATAACATTATAAACAATTTAAACGTTTGGATTATGATGCTAATGGAAAAAAACAACATAAGAAGATGAGGTTGCCATCAAGGTTACCCTATATTGCATCAAAAAATTATGCATGAATTTTCAATGTTTTTGTTTATGTCAGCAAGGTTATCATCAAGGTTGCCTTAGTTTGCATCTTAATAACATTATAAACAATTTAAACGTTTTGATTATGATGCTAATGGAAAAAAAGCAACATAAGAAGATGAGGTTGCGATTAAGGTTACCCTATATCGCATCCAAAAATTATGCATGAATTTTAAATGTTTTTGTTTATGTCAGCAAGATTGGCATCAAGGTTGCCAGTGTTCATCCTAATAACATTATAAACAATTTAAACGTTTTGATTATGATGCTAAAAAAAAAAAAACAACATAAGAAGATGAGGTTGCCATCAAGGTTACCCTATATTGCATCTGAAAATTTATCAAGAATTTTCAATGTTTTTGTTTATGTCGACAAGGTTGCCCTAGTTTGCATCTGAATAACAGTGCAACACTTTAAACGTTTTGTTTATGACCCTGATGAATAAAAAACAACATAAGCATCTTAGGTTGTCATCAAGGTTACCGTATTACATCCGAAATATTATTCAAGAATTTTCAATAGTTTTGTTTATGACGGTAATAATCTGAGGGTACTTTTATGTAGATATATTTCACCTGAAGACAATTATAAACTATATCACCATTGATGGGTATACGCCTTTGTGGTTTGCTTATTACGTGCATTAAGCGTTATAAATTGAGGCTGTATCACGTCCCATGTTGTGCTTATCCGTAGTTGAAAATGTTACCAAGAGGCAGCGCTGGAAGCAGGTTGCCTTTGAGGTTACTCGTAGTTGAAAATGATACCGATAGGAGGCGCTGGAAAGCAGGTTACCCTCTGAGGTTACCCCTCTCTCCATTCTCAACCCCCGTAGGACCCCTAACGTCACGTGAAGCGATGTTGCCAAATTGCATGTCATGGCCTGTTATGAAGTCGGCCATGGACTTGGCCATGTCCCTTACGACAGCTCCTTGCGTCTTACGACAGCCCTTACGACAGCTCTTACGGCTTACGTCCATTGTAGAATGGGCTTAAGAGTGGGAGGAGGGATTATTGCAGGAAGAGCGGTGACCATTCATGCGGATGCATAGCGCGGTGGTGGAGATGTAAAAAGCGGGACAGAATTGGCGGAGAAGAAGGTAGACAGTAATTTCAGTGGTGCAGGAAAGTGAAGGCATGGAGGGAAGCGGAAAAGAGAGGACTTGTTTAGGGAGAGGCTGAGTGATAGATCTTATCACCCGGGAATAAACAGGGCTCATTAAAGGAGCCGTCTCTCTTTCTTTCTATCATCTTCCTATACTTTTTCTCATACCCTTTCCCTTACCCCTCTTTTCCCTTAATTCTACCCTTCACTTATTTCCCTGTTTCTTTTCACTTGTTTGGTTGTATGTGTTTGTACGTAAAAAAAATCACAGAGCAGACATGTGGTGGCACAAAAGTAAGAATAGGTACTTATTAAATTTTCGCAGGCATGCAACCTCCTTCCTCACAAGCCTAAAACGCAGACTGCGTTTACTTTTGTGTGTGTTTTTGTATTGCCACATCTGTATGAATTGTGATTTTTATGAGTGTACGTCCATTAGGATATTTGGTAGATGTGAGCTTAACAGTCACGAACTTCAAACATTTATCCTGCTCGAACAGTGTACACTACCGATTTCATTCCAACTGTGTATTGTAGAGGAAGGTTGGAGATTTATCTTCATATCACTTTCACTGCTCCAATACCATTATTTTCTCAGATATAACAGTACGAAAATCATCGTTTTTCACCTCAAAATGGATGTTTTTCAACGCCATCTTGGGTTCTTTCCGAGCCCACCGCTAGAGGGGTTCCGCCATATTTCACCTCTTTCATATATTAGGCCGACAACTGAGTTTTGGCGCGATATAGGAATGTGTTATTGTTTGCCGACAACTGCGTTTTGGCGCGATATTGCTGTGTCATTGTTGGATTGTTTATCGAGTCATTGTCGCTCTGATACCACTGCACCGTACAGACGCGCCATGGCTTGTCGAGCGTGTTCTTTCGGAGTACTTTCCGCAAGCTTTTTCTTTGTTGTTGACGAGTGTGATTTTACCCAAAAGTGTGGTTTGTGGCAAAAGTCTGGTTTACGTGTTGGGTTTGGGCTGGAGGGGGCGGGGGCATTCCTTAAATACCCTTTTTTCGTTGTTGAGGCGTGTGATTTTACCCAAAAGTGTGGTTTACGTGTTGGGTTTGGGCGGGAGGGGGCGGGGGCATTCTTTAAATACCCTTTTCTTTGTTGTTGACGAGTGTGGTTTGACCCAAAAGTGTGGTTTGTGGCAAAAGTGTGGTTTACGTGTTGGGTTTGGGCGGGAGGGGGCGGGGGCATTCTTTAAATACCCTTTTCTTTGTTGTTGACGAGTGTGGTTTGACCCAAAAGTGTGGTTTGTGGCAAAAGTGTGGTTTACGTGTTGGGTTTGGGCGGGAGGGGGCGGGGGCATTCTTTAAATACCCTTTTCTTTGTTGTTGACGAGTGTGGTTTGACCCAAAAGTGTGGTTTGTGGCAAAAGTGTGGTTTACGTGTTGGGTTTGGGCGGGAGGGGGCGGGGGCATTCTTTAAATACCCTTTTCTTTGTTGTTGACGAGTGTGATTTTACCCAAAAGTGTGGTTTGTGTCGTGCATTACGAAGTGTCATCTTTCTAACGAGATACTAACGTTCTCCGGTCGGGGGGAGGGGGTGTTGTCGGTGAGAACGGGTCTCTACTACAGAAACTCCACTCAACAATCGTCACGCCATCTGGTGCCGACGCGGGGAACTTCCAATATGGCGGCTCTGCGAACACTCACCTCATGGGTTTGAAATGCTGTAAAATCGTGAGTTTTTAAAATTTTCAAATTATTGCCTTATTAGCAGGTTGTGTTCCGAAAATTTCATCAAAAAATGACGATTCTTAGGGGTAAAAAAATAATTTTGAAGTTCGTGACTGTTAAGCTCACATTTACCGGATTTTTCTTCATTGTGAAAGGAAATTAAAACTATTAGTATTTGAACTGCGCGCCGTAATGGCTACGGTAGTGCTTTCTCTGCACGGTGTTTCGGACTAAAACTGAGGGAAGCGCCATAACACATGCGTATAATCTTTGATAATCTTTGCACTGGAGTGACGAAAACCTGGCTGGGATACCAGTCTATACCAGTCTGACGAGTCTGACCCGTGCCCTTACCCAACATTGTAGGTAGCCGCCTTTCCATCGGTTTTGGTGTTTGAAGAATTACGTATTTTGTGTGGTTTTGGGGCCCTCGTACATCAACTGGAATTCAACGCACACCCTGGACATTGTATATTGAAATGGGTTCCCTGGATATTTTTATTCGCAATAATGTTGCTTTTCCAATGCTTCCCACTCTGTTGCTACTTATCATTCTTTACTTTGGAAGAGGTTACTTGAGTAAACTGCGAAAACGGTAGGTGCTGTTCCAATAATTTTGATTTTAGTTTCGGATTAAGGTAATGGTACCAGTAATTGACCACTTAAGGTTTTTTAAATCGTAAATCTTTCATACCTTGATAATTATTTGCCAAGTATATGGTTTTAACACCTCAAATTACTTACCATACTCGCTACTACCACTCAGTCAATCAATATTTTAAAAGTACCACTCGGTCTAGTGCGTGTGGCTTTTTTAAAAGAAGGACCATTTTATGTTAGTAATTGACCGTCCAAAAATATTTTTTTCTAGTATTTGACCATGCATTGTTTCAGTGGTCGACCATATGTTCAAGGAGGGAAAATAAATACCAAAGACAATATTTGTTATTTTTCTCCAGTTTTATGGTAATAATTAGCTATTGATGACACATCATTTGTGAAGTAACTGCAAAAAAGTGACAGCATTTTCTTAAATACCAAATGACGAGTAAAAGTTCATAACTGGAATAATGTATGACCCACGGTGAGAACACAATTTTGGAAAATGGATTGCCCCTTTTTATCTGGTCCATTGTGTAGTAAAGCTTATCTTTCTTAACAGGCCACCGGTATGAAGAATGGCCACTCTTAACCATAGTGGCTATCTCATAACCATCACTCACAACTTCCACTATTTTTCCTGGAAAATAGCTCCCCTCATCACACAGCTATCACAAAATCTTCCTTTTCCAGAGAATCCATATCATCCTCTTCCAAAAATTGTTTGCTCCAGTCAGAACCTTCACCATCACTCAGATCAGGAATGGAAATAGACGATTCTGAATCAGACTCTTCATAACGTTTCTGTTTCTTAGCCTTCAGCTTATTACTTTCCTTCTTTTTTTCTTCTCATTCTCTTTCATTTTCTCTTCTTTTTTTCTTTCCCTTCCAGCCACTCTTTCTTTTTTAAGTCTTTCCATCTCATTCTTTTTCTTTATTTTCTTTTCAAAATACTTTTTGCCAAGTTCCCCAGACACTATAGCGTGGCATTTTCTTCGGTGGCTTTTTCTTGCCTACAGGTGGACTGAACACATATTTTTTAAATGGAGATGGTACATTAGATAGCCCTGGGATGGCAGTGTTTTCATTGCCTTCAACCATGGGAGACTGTGCACTAGAAGATCCTGGGATGGCAGTATCTTCTTTGCCTTCGACAATTGTATTTGATGGCCTTGTGATGGCAGTGTCTTCATTACATTCAACCATGGGAAACTGTACATTTGATGGTCCTGAGATGGTGGTATTTTCATTGCCTCCAACTAACAGCATGCTTCTTGCAGGACATTGCTCAGTTGAATCACTTCCCATTGATATGTCCATTGGTCTGGAGATTGTTGTAGCTGCATTCTCTTCAGGGGTGGTGTTGTCAATTGAAGCAGTCAGTTCAGATGAGTCAATAAGGCTATTTAGTTCTAACTTAGTTTTCTTCCACAGCATAAAGAGTGATTGGTCAGAAAGTTCCCCTTCCCAATTACCTGTAGATTGCTCAAATAAGTCCAATTTTTCTTTCCCCATACTCTCATTCATAAATTGTAATCCCTGCTTGAAATGGTTCAAGCGTGCACAGAAGTCATCATTCTGCACAGTGTTCTTTGGTCTGACATTGCAATCATTATGTTCTGGAACCCTAGGTACCATCAGATCCAAGGGATGGAGTCCGCATTTACCGAAACCACTAGCTAACACAGAGTGAGTAACATGCTCATCCACTACCTCTTTCAGCTGTTTAGCGAAATCTTTTTTTTTCAAGATGGGGTCATCTAAATGGTTGATATGCCACTTATGGACATGTTGCTTCCAATTTTCTTTTAGAGTTCGAAACACTGCAACATCCATTGGCTTTAGTATTGGTGTAGAATTAGGGTGTAAAGCTACCAATATGATACCATTTTTTTCACAGAACTGACTTGTATGCAAACTCAAATGAGAAACATGACCATCAACAAATAATAAAACAGGAAGTTTTATATTATTGTCTTTTAACCAAGGGTGGAAGAAGTTTGCTATGAATTCATAAAATAATTCAGAGTTCATCCACCCTGAATCACTTTTTCCAAGGGCCCAGTCAGGAGGGAAATGAAGTGTTATTTCAGGAGGTAGACGCTCATACTCATAGACAAATAAAGGAGTAAAAACACTACCATTGGCATTTCCAGTAAGAAGAACTGCAAGGCATTCCTTGTCATCTGAATTAACTTGTTGGTATATTGTCTTATCTACTTTTCTTGCAAGAACTTTAAGCCCTTTTGGTTTAAGGAAGAATGCAGTTTCATCACAATTAAAAATTCGTGAGGGTCCATCAATACTTGGAAGCAATCATTTGTTTTCAAATAATCTTCTACTTCCGCAAACCAATGAGAAATATTTTCTTGTGTCACCGATGCCCAAGATACTGTTAGGTTTTGGCTTATTCGTTAAGATATATTGCTATAAGCCTTGGATCCATGTCCTCCCTGGACGGTTGTCATGAAAGGGATTGTCTCTACCAAGGTCTGTCATTAGATGCTGAACACTGTTTTGAAGTTGCTTCAAAGTTACTGGAAACCTTGCTTCTGCCATTTTTAACACCCATTCAGGAAGAATAGTTTCTTCTTCAGGACTTAGAATGGTATTGGGTCCCATTTTTCTTTCAATTGGTGACTTCCCTTCCACTTTGTATAGTGTGATTCTTTGTACACCATATTTTTTTACTGCTGTATGGACTGGTGAGTTGTTTTTCTTCACATCATGGATGACTCCCTTCATCGTCGCCTCTGTGTAACAACGAAACTGGCCTTTTATAGCAGGCATAGTTAAGCTGCAATATTTAAAATAAAATAGATTCAGAAGTTGACACACCAATAATCTAGTAGTTGACCCCTGGTCATCTATTAGTAAAACCTAATCTGTTACACAAATAATTATATACAACGTTTTGGTATGCTATAAACATTACAAATATGTCAATTATGATGAGTTTAAAGAGAGGAAGGAATCAGTGAGGAGTTGACCATCCCGGTCAATTACTGAAAATTTGTACATTTCTGATTCAGAATTTGACCACCCCCATAACTGACTTCCAGGTAATAGTTAACAAATGATAAACAACTTTTTATTAATATCAAACATCCCTATATCAAAGGTAAATAACTATATTGAAATATGAAGGTACTTAACACTTTAAATCAGCCTCATCCACAAAGGCTCCTTAGCAAATAGTGTTAGAAATCTTCAAAATAAGGCAAGAGCACTGCACATGAATTGTCAGCCACCTTAATTCTACATGCCACCCATGTGCACGTGGTTTTGGTTTTTTACAGCCAAATGGCAGGAGTGTACTTTCCCGCTATTTTTACAATATTTGAACCAGAGTAAGGCTTATTTTGACAGTTTATATCCTAAATGGTCAACTACTGGTGCATGGTCAATTACTCCCTCATTTACCTTATGCTTGAGTGCCTTAACAATGCACATTTTGCTCTTCCTTCAGGTCTTTCGCTAATTTTTTGAACAGCCAAATGTGTGAATACAATAAGACAACGGATGAAATTAAGAAGAAATTATTTTCTCCTTTAGCTGATATTGTGTCCGAAGATTGGAAATTAAAAAATGAGGGCTTATTTCGCATTTTGGAAATTGGAATCGGAACTGGTAGACTGGGGAAATGGAATTGTGTTATGTTGCTGCATAACCTGGGATGTTGTCATATCACATTGTATTTCATTGGTTTGGCATTTAATTAATTATTTTCAGGAGCCAATTTGAAATATTTCCCAAAGGGTTGCCGCCTAGTTGCTGTAGACTGGAATGAGGAGATGAAGCCTTTATTTTTCGAAAACTGCAAGAAATATCCGCACGTCAATACTGAAAAATATATTGTGTCAACTGCCGAAGACTTGAGTGACATTGGAGATGATAGCGTGGATGTTGTGGTGTGCACTTTGCTGCTTTGTTCAGCAGACAATGTGAAGAGGATATTAGAGGAAGTCAGGAGAGTGCTAGTACCGGTATGATTATATAAGAGTGAATATTAACATTCTGTCTTTCTTGTTGGGTAGTTCTCCCATGGGAATTTTTGATTTTCAGGGCGGAATGTTCCTGTTTCTTGAACACGTCCACGCTGAGCCTGGTTCAGTTCTTTCAAGAATCCAAACTTTCCTTTCCATGACTAAGATTTGGCCAATGCTTCTCTTAGGGTGCGAACTTAACAGGCACACTGGGGATGTCATTAAAAATGCTGGTTTCAGTAAAGTATGCATTGAGCGGGTAGATGTTGATTTTAGAAGATTTAGCTTTCTTTCAATGATTAAGTCGCATATAGGAGGCTTTGCTATCAAATGATCTTGATTTCATAGTTTGTTGCTAGTTGTTGTATAGTAGGTAGTGAGATATTATGATTGTTATTCCATTATACCTTCCTCTGAACATTCTAGATACGTTTGTTGTGGCTAACATTCTTAATGGTGGGACCATATGTGTGAAAAACTTAATGTTTTTTTTTTAAAGTCACCATTCTGCTGGTGATGAAGTTTTTTGGTATGCTTAATGACTTAATTTACATGGTTATTGTTATGGTGTGGTGTATGGAAGCTTATTAGCATAGGAGTGATTGGGGAACCTAATTAATTAATTGTGGGTGATAAAGTAGGATCTGACAATTTTATGGAATAAAACCTTTTGAAATATCAAGGAATAGGTCACTAAATAATTAACACTTAAATGCCTGAACCCACCTTCCTACCTAGAGTGCCTAAGCGGTCATTTTGAATGCAGTTGGTAAGTTATGAGAACATTGTTTTATTTTAATGCTCATTAAAGATCATTACAGGAGTTATATTTTAAGAAAGACTTAATAGCTAAACAAAGTTATCTGTTTTGAATTTGGACCAATGGGGGGTGTAGAGAGGGTTGCATTTATTTGAGAAAAATTATAGACATTTAACTAATTTTTTGAAGTAATGGGATGGATAATATGTAATGAACTATTGATCACAGTATCAGGCGCCACGTAGTGGAATTTATACATATTGGATGAGTAAAAAACTTAAGCAATTTTCCACAATGTATTTTAAAATAATAAAATTACACAACACGTGTTTCGGCTTACTAAGCCATCATCAGGTGTACACTTATAAACTTCCGTGACAGCAGCGCAATATATAGGAAACGGGAAGGGGATGGGGATAGGGGAATTGGTTGGGGGGGGGGGAAGAGGATGAAGCACTCTAAGGAGTTTGTCCTATCTGGTGAACGATGATCCATAGGTTAGTGAGCCTACCCCTCTCCAACCCAGAATTCAACAAAGAGCTGGAAATCATATGCCACATTGCAACGTCCAATGGGTACAAAAGAGATATTATAAACAAACTCCTGGGTAAAAAGCTCACAAAAATAGCTATTTCCGAAATAACCGCTATCCCAGCTTTTGAACCGGATAAAAGAACTTGGTGTAGGCTACCATTTGTTGGTAATCTCTCTTACAAACTTAAGAGAATATTCCCAAAGGACAAATTTAAAGTGTGTTTTTACAATCCGTGTACCTTATCGAACATTTTGTGCAAAAGCAAGGACGCCATTGACCCAAAACTCCATTCAGGCGTCTACAAAGTCAAGTGCCTCAGCTGTGATAAATATTACGTTGGACAGACGGGCAGGGATTTTACGACCAGACTTCAAGAGCATCGAAGGTGTGTGGATAAGGGAGACAAATCGTCACTGCTGGCCAAACACCTCCTGGAGACATCGCACCATTGCCTCTTTGTTCCGGAAATCCTGCATATTGAAAGAAAAGGCCCAAGACTGGACGCATGGGAACAGTGGGAAATTATACATAGTGATAATGACCTCTTGTTGAATGACCAACTTTTCCGAATCCATTCCCCATTGCTAGCTATTCCTTTTTCAAATAACCCACCACTTACCTAATACAGTCCCAAGGACAAACTCCTTAGAGTGCTTCATCCTCTTCCCCCCCCCCCCCCCCCAACCAATTCCCCTATCCCCATCCCCTTCCCGTTTCCTATATACTGCGCTGCTGTCACGGAAGTTTATAAGTGTACACCTGATGATGGCTTAGTAAGCCGAAACACGTGTTGTGTAATTTTATTATTTTAAAATACATTGTGGAAAATTGCTTAAGTTTTTTACTCATCCAATAATGAACTATTCTTTAAACAATATCAAAGGTCACTAGATCTAAAACAATCAAATTAACGAGGTGTGATGCGGATTTTTAATTACATGTCTGGAATAAAAATGAATTTTCAGGTAGCTGAAATTGAAAATAAAACAAAAATTTTGAAGTTAGTAATGACATGATTTTTTGTTCTGGAAGTAATGCTTGTCTAGAAATGCTACAATTGTTAGATTAAAATTCTCAAGAATAGTTACCTGTATGTTTACAACCAATAATATTTTTAAAAAATACAGAAAAAAATTCACTTCAAGTTATCTTGATGTGCATTTTCCACAAATAATTGTTATTATTTGAGTGTTTCTACTGCAAACAGGTTTATTGTACTTCTTACAACTTTACTAGGTCTTATAATGACATTTGGGAACGCGGCAAGTTGCGAGGTTGATTTTCTGATTGATCACAGAATTATCACAGTCCAAATACTTTGATAGTGATACTTTGTTTGTATGCGAGAACTGTATACAGCCTGTCTTCACGCATTGCACCTTCGGTCAAAATGACTGCACCGGCATTCTAGTGCTAAAAACTGTGGGCTGAAGTGAAGTGTTGGTAAGTCTGGTGTGCATTGTATGAATGTATTAATGAGCATGATGAAATGCAAAATTGCTATTTGTACACTTGTCTCAATTTCAAAACTGCATAACAAAAAGACAAATAAGGATTAACATCAAAATAATTCATGAGAAATTCACAATATTTTGACAAACAACAAGTCCCATAGACCTGCCAAGGAGTTGATGTTGTTTTTTGACTGATCTTTGGTTAGAATTTTAGCTTGTGAAGTTTTGATGGCACGTATTCCCATTTCATAGTTCCATACAAATTACAAACAATATTTTATTTTACATCAATGTGCTTTAATCTTTAATGTTCCCACTTGATCAACAGGGCTATGCATGGTTGATTGTCCTCATACAGAGTGATAGCTACCTATAAATAGATACACAAAACAAGTCATTAGAAAACCACAATCGTTGACAGTAAACAATCTTCACAGGTGTGAAAAAATATGCAAAGAAAAAAAAGAGAACACTCACACGTATTGCATATTTCAGTGGTCACAGCCTCCTTTCTTAACGAGAAGAGGAACACTGGCGGAGGAGAAGGGGATGGTTGGAAGAGGGGGAGGGGAAAGAGGAGAGGGGAAAGAGGAGGGGGGGGCATCTAGTTGGAGCATCACATTGAGGCCGGGAAATTTAAAGGCTTCCAGGATCCAAAAACAAGTAGGATCAATGGTATGCAGTTTAACGGGTGGATCTGTGGGAGGGAGAGAGAGAGAGAGAGAAAAGAAGTGAAAGTTGAAGGAAGAGTCATGTTCTGAGACATGTTTAGGAAGGAGAGGAGGAGGAGTGCAGAGAAGAAGGGTTGCAGGATGCAAAGTGATAGTTCAAGCGGATATTGAGGGGAGTGGTGCACTGTCCATTGTAAAGAGCAGCGCGGCAGAGATTGCTGGAGGTGGTGGTGTACAAGATGGCTGGAGATAGAGGGGGAAGACGGAAAGTGAGGGAGAGAGTTAAGAAGATGGAGAGAGCGATGTGGGTGGTGCAGTGAAGATGGGGCATGTTCTGCATCTTGCACGATGACAAGGAGTGGGGGGAGGGGGGGCTTTGATGGTGCATGAGGAGAGAGGATTGGTGCTTTTGAAAATGGTGCTTGGCTGGGCGTCCGTAGGTTACAGGGAAGGGCAGGCAGGGAATATTTTGGAGGTGGTGGTGAGAATAAAATGGGATTGGTGGAGTGGGAAATCAGCGTTGCACAAGTAGGAACATTAAAGATTACTGCATATTGATGTAAAATAGAACATTGTTTGTAATTTGCATGTAGATGGAATTATCAAACGGGAATATATGCCATCAAAACTGCATAAGGCTGACATTCTAGCCAGAGCAACTGTTGACTGTTTTTTCATGTTCCAAGGCAACCATAAACTTCAAACAAATAATCTGACGTTGATTTTTGATCAGAGTTATTCCCCGAGTCTGAATCTGCATGGCCAGGAAGAGGTAAATTCACTTGTTTGGGATTGTGAATACCAAGTTCTAAGGTGCCTTTTATAAAATGAAGTATTTGTTTTAAATCCAACGGTTATTTTTTTTCACTGCCATTACTTTGAAACACACTATAAAAGTTTACAATAACACTTAGGTCTGGACGAGTTGTGAGCATAACATACTTCAAGCATCCAAGCAGTTAATGATAAGGCTTTAAGCCCACAGTACAAGAACCCTGTTCCAACTGCAGTTTTCACAACATTAGATAATTCATTTTTAAATTTTTCAAAAATAGTTATAAGTAAATTTTTACCAGATGCATTGCTATTTTGGTAGCATTACATGAGATCACATGAAGAGAAGAGAAATTTCTATATAACAAAAATATTTATTACATTGCTAACCGACAATGTCATTGGAAAAAATTTGACATATTTTAAACTCTGCACTGACGAAATATATGTGATATTTCTTTTTTCCGGTGATGGTGAAGTCCTTAATAGGTAACTCATCAATGGTAGCCAAAAAGTAATCTAATTTTTGAAGTTGGAGGTCAACTGAAATTATTATTAATATTCCAGTACGTTCATCTTACATTAAATGTCTTTTGTAGCTTAAGACTTTATTTAATAATCATCAATCAACAACGTCAACAACAATCCACCATCTAAGATACGATAACAAAACAAAGGAATACTGAAACCACACAAACATCATCTGTAAGCACTGAAAATGAACACTGAGAATCAATCTTGTCACATCATCCAGATATCTTTACACTTCCCCTTGACAAGAATGGTTCTCGGCAAACTGAACACAAACAAAAACCTATCTTCTTTCTTTGAGAGCACGAGCACAAATAACACATACAAAATAAATATGAACAACATTACTTAATTTCAATGAATAAACATAAAAACTTCAACAAAGATGCATAGAACCTTAATCTCATGGTATTATGAACATATATGCATATAAGATTTAATATCAAGAAATTACATATGGGTCATTCCACCTCAATTCAACAAACGTTTGTCCCTTAGGCCCGGTTTCACCAACCATTTGCTGATCGACGATCAAGTGACCGTCAATCAATTGTTGATTGACGATCAAATCCCTCTCCTGTTTCACCAACACTTGATCGCAGATCATGATTGCCAATCATATGATGGGTAATCTTGGAACGTAAATGTATCATAGAAATAAAATGAGCTGTTCTATTGGCTGTAGCTATCACGTGATACGCGTACGCTTATTAAAAGACATTCACCCGGAGTATTTAAAATATGGCTGAAAATCGATCGGAAAATGTTGCGGAAAGACAAAAATCGCGGCAAGGAATATAAACAAACAAAAAACCTGACGAAATTTACGATAAAGCAAAAGTTAAGAGGCGTGGGATGATATAGCATTGCCTTTTATTACCCTAGAAATGAACGTTGTAAGGCTGGAACAACAGCTTAAAACCTGCTATGAAAATATGAAGCAAAGTCCTAAGACGAATGCCGCGAATGACGGCTTGTGGTATTACTGCTTCGAATTTTAAACAATCTTAGATACGATTTTCAACCGATTTATTTCATTTATCGCCAATGCCTCCGCACCATCGGTGTCATTATACAATATTATTGGAAGTCACATTCCCCAAAAATGAATGATCTAGGGCATTGCATCATTGAAATCTGCAAGGATCACTTTCATCCACTGAGCAACTCAAAAGACAATATGCAATATAGAGCAATTGCAAAGGTATGCTCTGTTTTTAGTCATGCTTTTATGCACATTCCATTTGTAGATGCATTTCGTTATTACATCACTTTATTTCAGCTAGCAACAACAGGGAAACTATTTTTGAGGTAATTTTCTCTATTTGAGACATTATGACATTTTATTAATTTTACATAACATGCACCATACCTAAGCTATGCATTTAAAACTTTTTTTGTGCAAACACAGGCATGTAAAATTTTAAGAACAGTATTCAAATTCAATAAAAACAAAGAGATGATAAATATCATTCTTAAGAATCAATTAATTAATTCTGAATGTACTTCACCAATCACTTGACAACACTCTTGACGCACCCATTTCAGCTCCTACTACTTCATATAACTTTAGATTCCAGGAAAAATCATAGAATAAGAAGATGCCCAACTAGATGCCAAAATAATCATTCCTCAACTCAACCCAATATTACACTTATTACCAAAACACAATAGTAATCATAAATCACGACAACCTCAGTTGCATCTATTCATCCACTTCCTCTCACATCATGTATCTTCATACCACAAAGGAAATGGAAAGTAGAGAAGTTTCCCAAATGGCCTACAACAAAAGCATATAACTTCAGACAACTTGAAAAAGTGACTGATCAACACATTTAAAAATCCAAGTCTTAAAATCTTTTAAAGAGACTGAATAAAGGATTCAGATTTTTATTATATGTATTCAGTTTATATTTATTTATTTTTTTCCAGTTCTGAATCACCTTTCTCAACAGTTATATATGTGTATGAACAATGAACAGGTGAAGATAATGATGAATGAGTATACATAATACATATTCATAAGTTATTGCAACATTAAAGTTTATTTTTTAATATTTTTCATTCTATTGTGAATAAGGCGTTAAATCTCACAGCCCAAATAGACTTTCCAGTGCCAGTATATTTTCCAATGTTAGTTTCCACATTATCAAATGGTCGGAATTGAATATTCTAATACATAGGACCACCTTCACCCGTGAACATTATAGCCACATAATGTAGAACCCCTCTGGCTACAATGATAGTAAGAGCCCTATCTATATTGACTAGAAGTTCCATAGATAGACTAGGAAACCTCATATGACACTGAAGCAATGGGATTCATTGTTTTAATATGAGTATGATTGTACCACTTCTGGTGGTATGGTTTACAATGGGCATGAGTAGATACCTATGATCAGCAGGGATACCCTGCAAAACCTAACAAAAATCCATTCATGGTTTCTTTTACTTGGAATTTTGCCCATAAATTGAAATTGTTAACTATGGTAAGTACTGCCTGTGCACAAAGCCTAGCCACCTTGCCACTAAATTGGTTGTTCTAAGGCTGGGGGTACAGAGAGCTTGAGCAGTAATAGAAAAATAAGGCATTCGGTCACGGTTTATCTCATAATTTTCAGTCCATGATGAGATGACTGCAATTTGAGTGCTTCACAAATCTCCCAAGAGCTCAAGGCTCCAAATCCTACAAACACCAGATTTAGAGACATGGTGGAGTTCCCCAATTGTGGTCTGCATTAACAATTATCTTGAAATTAATTTCAAATTCACTCATATCTCTATTAAAGAGCTGGTTATTGAATCGTTACACTACTAGGATAAAATATGTTTCAATGACAGGCTTATCAGCTACTCCTATGTTGGACAACAGTGCCTGGTTGTGATACTTAAAAGTAAGTAATAGCATAACGAACCTTCAGATTGAAACTACTTATAAATGTGTTGATACAAGTATTTCTCAACAAGGTTTTTGAAACTATTTATTGTTAAACAGTGTTAATAATTACATTATCTAATAAAGGTTGACTGAAATATAAGATACTTCTAGCATATGATGAAACTATCACATAAAAATCTACACAACAAATAATGAAAGGTCAAAATACTAGCTAAACAGATAGTTTCACCAAGTTGTTTTATGAGTCATAACCATATTGCATGTATGCACTATCTATGTCTGAGCCACCATTAAAGAAAGCACAATTCAAAAAGCCTCCACAATATAATGTTATGAAAACACAATAATGATATAATATACATCAAGATTGAAGTAAAGTATATTAGCTACCAATCTTCATTGGGTGACATCTTATTTTAATTTCAACTAGAAGATATAAAAAGATATTTGTTTAAAAATATTTGCTTACATTTACCTGAGCTAACTTTCAAGTGCAGTAGTACATGAAAACAAGATTCTTACTCAACAAGTACACTTTCAATTGTAGATAATAAATAGTTGGCACATTTTAATTGAAGTATTTCCCTACATATTACCTGTAAGTAACTATATTATCTCATGATTTTAGATATCCATCCCAAAAGGAATAGGCCTGACAAACTGGAATTCACCACAACTAAACTGGATTTAGTTTATTAAGTTCATTCACGCTAGCTAATTAACTTAAAATATTTTCGCACTGATAAACTACATTAATATGATTCATTTGAAGAACAGGAACAAACACAATCAATCTAAAACAGTCCCATCACTACAAGGTCACGAACTAATGGACAACGAATAAAGGGCAGTAAAAATAAATGGAAAATAACATATATTAAACACATTACATACCGCTTATATCACGCAACATGGCTATTTCTTTTAGAATTAATGAAAATAATACCGTATATGTGAACACAACATCGAATATGGTATCACCGTGAACAGAAACATGTAAACAATAACGCAATACATCTTGTTTTCCTGACTGGAGAAAGCAGAACCTTCAATTTTATCTTCAGAATGTAAAATCATATATATATTCAACGACAACATATCATATAAAGCATAACAATGGTTAAAATTCGTAATATAATTAAAAGAAAGAACAACAACACACTACCACGTCTGCCTACGGCGCACAGTGGTCCAGGTAGCCTGAAAACATGGCATGGGTAGAAAAATCAAGTTACTTTCTAAATGATCTAGACAGGTGGGGGCAGTAGATAATTGACCACCACGTTCGAAACCGTTTGTAGCAGGTAAGTAGGAGTTCACCTGTCGCAACAGGCCAGTGTCAAAGTGAGCGCATCTGAGGTTACGAGTGCATTTATAGACCAGTGCACTTAGAGTAGCGTTAACTTCAAGAACGCATAAAATTATATCTACGCGACCGATTTTTGTTTTGCAAAATATAATTTAGAGAAAAAAGTACTTCCTTTCAAAATATGCATTGCCATAATACGTAAGTATAGTGAGCGAATTTATTTTTGCGATACTGTAGGTTCCGTTTAATGGTCGATTTTCCGCGTAAATAGTGACTTACATTTTACAATTTTTCATAATTTTTGACAGTTTTCGGTGCAGATTGAAGAGCAAGGTTTCCTTTACACTATGCATATCGAAACATACACCGAAGTGCACCCAAGCAAAAAATAATAGCGGAATTCTGACGAGAACCGAGCGCTCCAGCGCGCATCAACGCGTTGCAGGGCTACCGCCATCTTTGTTGTAGTTTTCAATACAAATATTAAAATAAACAATATGGCTGACAAGAAGTAATATTTGGCTGCTAAATGCTACAATTGTTTTAAAATTGTATTAGAATCTCTTGAAAGTAACTTTAAATGTATTTTTTTTCTTAAAAAGAAGAATTACTCTAATGAAGGCAAAATTTACAACATACATATAATTGTTTTACTTCTGCTTTACCGCTTTAAATTGCATTACACTGTTATTAGATCTAATGCGTTGCAATTGGAGAAATTTTCTGCAGTGTAAAATGCAGTTTCAAATTTACAGTTTATACCTTATCCAGGGCAATTTTTTTTACTTATGTTAGTGTTTACTTGAAATTTGAAGCGATTGATGCTCACTTCTGAAAAAAAGTTCCAGTGTCTCCGGTTAATGATTTCCCAATGATTTAATTTCGCAGTACCTACTGTGAAATTAAATAAATGAATTTACACAGTGAAAATAAGTGAATTTACATAGAAGGGAGAAGATGATTGCCTACGTAGGGGTGATAGTTGGCAGCTAGAATTAAATATGAAGAAAAGCGCGATAATTAACTTTTGAAAAAAGAATAGCTTTCCCCGGAATAATTTTTGCATCAAAGAAAAGAAAATATCTAGCGTAGAATTTATTCAATTCTTAGGCGCCACCATCACTAAAGACAGGCCATAGGGGAAACACATCAGGGAAATGACTAGTATAGCAAACCGTAGATTAGGATTTGTAAAAAGGGTTCTAGGCAAAAGCAATGAGAGAGTACGAGAAAGAAGCTATTTTATACTTGTCAGGCCTCATTTAGCATATGCCGCTAGTGTATATGGGATCCGTACGAGGAAGGTATGGTAAAAGAATAAGAGCGTTTGCAAAGGAGATCCGCTAGATTTGTTAAAGGCCGTTACGATAATTGTACAAGTGTTACGAGTTTAATAGAAGAACTAGGATGGGAATTACTGTCAGAACGCAGGGTAAAAAACTAAGGTTAAACCTTTTAAGTAAATTCCAAACCGATTTGTTCACAGATGACGTAAGATATATATATACTAAGAATCCCTGCGTATTATGCTAGGATTGATCAGATTAACAAGATTAGAGAAAGATAGATTGTCGTACTGATGGATTTAAAATGTCATTTTTCCCGCGTACCATAAGAGAGAAGAATAGGCAGCGTAGCAAAGGGATAGGTACGTGAAATATAGTCAGAGTAGTCTGTAGTACATGATGCTTGTAATAACAATCAATAATCCCTTTCTTATCATGTAGATACTAACCATCTAGCTGCACGTGACCCTATTATCTAGCCTGTCTCCATTAAATATCCTAGTTGCATGACAATAGTCCATGTTTGGTGATCTTCACCCCCTGCCACACACCCTCACGGTGGCTTGCAGGATATTACACAGATGCAGATGTAGCCACGGGGATGCAAAACCCGGCCTAACAGCAAGGCTCAACAGTGGTGCTGCCATCGCAGCGGTGCAGACAGCTCACTACATAGTACGCGAACGGCACCAGCGGCGAGCGTTGGTACTAAATCAACCTGTATTAGTGTACTGGCGCTTATTTCAAATAGATTCCATTCATTAATAAAGTCTTAAGGTTGCATTTCACTGAATTATACTCCGACCGTTGTTATCGTCGATGCTGCGCTGGAAGGCGTTGAAAGTAATGACTCCATCAGACAATTGCAGTGCACTCCTTAAAAATATTTGCATGCAATGACAAACATATGCATACATATGTAGCCTTCAGAGAAATCTGTGCTAAGTTTCTGTTTCTCAGCATAATTCAATAATTAATATTAACGCACTTACACTTAGGAATATAATTGCACAAATGTATGAATAAGGATAGTCGAAAATTTTATAATGAACAAATATGACTTTATTTATAAAAAATCACCTAGAAAGGTGGGGATCCACAACCATTTGGGGTTCGAACCATTATTTGAGCTACAATTTTAATCAGGAGGGAAATAATGTCAAAACTTATAAACATCTAATACACTAATGCATATATTAGAATTTCTGTAAATGCAAGTCTGAACACTCAATGGAAAACAAGGTCATCAATATATCAGCTTCATATGTGCGTACAACATTGAGAAATACTCCCCGATAAGGCCCCATAGACTACACACATTTAAGTTGCAAATTATTTCATCATTCTTTGATGAAGGCAGGTATGCCCGCAAAGGTACATGAATACAAATCAAATAAAAATATTAACAATTCATGAAAATTTTCGCAGTCCATGTTTATGGTAATGTGGTTTAGAATTAAGGATTAGGCAAACAAAGATCAGGAATATCGTTGTGATTCAGTTTAATACCAGAAGGGCGGTGCTGATTAATGCTGAAGTGAACACATTCGGGAGCCAGATTTGAAAATATTTTCAATGGGAAGTGCTGGCAGCTCATCATATTACAGGCTGCCCTAATCCATTGTTTACATCTGAAAATGAGAAATAACTAACATTAGACAACATTCATTTTACTGTCATTTCTATTAACTTATTACGTTAAAATATTAATTCGGACTTTAAAAAACACATTAATTAATGTGTTTTTTGCTCACGTTTAATCAATTGCTTAAGCAATTGATTAAACGTGACAGTAGCTTTTTCGCCGGATGATATCTGAGATAGGACCAAGTCATTTTCGTCTCCGATGAACGAAAGGAAACGAAGAAGGGAAAGCAAAATTAAATCATCTCCTACGAAGTCTTGACCTCCGTATCCAAATTTCCATTCCCTTTCCTTGTCTAAGAATACTGCATTCGGTAAGAATTTGAGTGTGGGTGAATGAAATCGAGTGCGCAACTCTTATTATTCCGCAATATTCCAGCCCGCAAGAGGCAAATGGATATTATATCAAATTGCGTGGAAATCGGATACAGAGAGCTGAAAGTTGTTTCAAGCTTTATTTCCATTCAAGACCAGAGATTCCCTGTACTACCTCATGTAGGAAAGGAACAATTGATCGCTAACGTTGCCACATGGCCAACCGAAACACTTTGTTTATTCAAAAAATTTCAGAGACGAAAAAGAAAATCGCTATGCGATAAACACAATCGAGAAGTAACGATCCATCTACCTGCCCACGTACTGTGTCCGGAGAGTACCGTCATGATTGAAACGTTTATGTAACATCTTGACGCGACATAGTGTAATCGCGATGCAGCGATTCATCAGCGAAAGATTACCTGGTTTCTTTCTCTGAGAGATAACTGGTTATCTTTCGCTTTAATATCATTTCACGGTGTAGCATCATGTAATTTCTTTTCGCAAAAGATTACCTGGTTATCTGTCGCTGAGGGATCGTATCTTTGGGATGTCATAGTACCCTTAGCGAAAGATTACCTTTAGTTGCTTAGCGAAAGACTGGTTATCTTTCGGTGACGGGTCGCTACGGGTCGCGATTTCACTATTTAGCGTAATGATAACACAAAAATGCTTTGAATGCTACATTTGTGCCTTTCTCGGCGTCTCTGGTATCATATAAACCAAAATCGCGGCACCCGCTGGACCCAGTAGGTTAGAGATCGAATGTTTCCTCCCGAATACATGTTATCGCATAGTTACTTCCTTTATCGTCTCTGCAATTCTTCGGGTCAGCAGAGAATTTTATCAGTGTTAGCCATGTGGCAACGTTAGCGATGAAACCGCAGGAAAGTAGCTGCAGCTGAGGGTTAGCTTATTTGGGATGCCAAAACATTAGCGATATGAAACCTCGGTGAGATCTCCCGTCAAAAACTTCCCGTGGAAGGCAGCGGATGGCAGTAATGAAAAAATTAATACACCGTCAGCGATAGCTTTAATACTATCTCAGATTCCGTCAAAAATTTTTATTATAAAAGTACTCAAAAGGAGAGCCAAAAATGATGACCACACTTGAATCATACATTTTATAGATATCAGATTCATTGCTTCAAAACAGGTTTGGCAATCTCCGTTTCCGCGTAATAATTTCGTTTTGAATTGATCTTACGCCTTTTTGTGAATTATATGTTTCAATTCTGGATATGATTCAATTCTGTGAACTAGCTACAGTGGCACTCGATGACACTAACCACAGAACATATTTCTTGTCGTCTAATTCAAATTCATTAACGACCGTTAAATGTAATTGAAAGATATAACAGGCATGTAGTGTAACTCAGCAAAACGGGATATAATAGCTCCAACTTAAACAGTACGCAAATATAAATCATTAGGAATAACAGTGCTCACCTGTCAAGAGATCTGGGCTAGTGATGAAACTGCAAGTTGGGATTCTTCTTTTCCGTGCTGGCACATCCTTTCACGCAGCAGGATCTCGTCGATTTCCCCATGACAGCAGCACATTTGTCACCTGCACACTTCTCGTTCACTTAGTTTCACTTTCCAACAACTCTGTGACATTCACCATTCGTCAAAACGATCACAATAGACAATTTCTGCTGTTTGAGCAGACAAGTTGCCGCGAGTTGCCGGGTCCCATGGACCGTTTTGAAACGTGTGGGAGGTTGGGGAGAACGGAACCCGCCACTCGACCAATCAAGGGGCTCACACGCATTAACATCGGGGCATAGACGTACAGAGAAGGCAGAATATTTCCATCTGTAGTGAGCTGTCTGCACCGCTGCGATGGCAGCACCATACGTGCCATTCTCTCCCATAAGGCTTGCATCCCCGTGGATGTAGCTTGGTGGCAATTATGTTTGCGAAACAATTGACATGCGAATATGAAAAAGTTGACGAATGGTAAATGAAAAGCGAGCGTGCGTTGAGTATGCATAAATACTCCATTATTATAATATCCAAGAACACTATATAAAGGACGTTGATTTCCAATTTTAACAGTGTTGCCACTGGGCGCGCCAAAATAGAAGTTCCATCTTTGGCCACGGGCGACGCCACAGTCAACGGAGATGCACGTATCAGACGCTTATGGCCCTTACTACGCGTAATTATCACAATTTATTTTCGCAGCCTGTACGGTACCATGACGATTGATACTGCAAGTAATTCTTTTAAGCATTAGAAAATGATTGTATATACTTTAGGTAAGAGCCATCGTCAAGAGAACTTTCCAGGGCATCGGGAAATAGAAATCAGTAACACCCGATGTCAGACGAATTCGGCGATGTGAACGACGGAATCAAATACGGAATTCCTCTCTAGCAATCCTGATTTATGATTATGAATGACACAGTAAAATAATTACAACGATTGATTTACATGAAACATTCAAAAGCTATTTCATTCCCGGTCATTAGATGCCAAATAACATACACTTTCTAATTACGCCGCTAGAGAAGAAAGCAGATGACGTCTTTACGTTCACTATTCCCTACATAATTATAGTATAATACACAGAAATTGATGAATGAAGGAAATCGAATTGAAGGTCATTTATTTTCAACCCATATTTTTGTTTCATTCAAGTCAATACGGAATCAGATGTTACAAAAGGCATGGAATTAACTATTATTACCAAACATTTCTCACCTACAGACTACGGCCGATGAGAAAGAACCTAAAAATAAATAATGGACACCATGGGGCACGTAAAACTAGTTTATCAGTCAATATACAGTCTTTCGCTCGCAGATAATGAACTTCACACCCTTAAAATAACAAAACTTGGGAGATATAGGTCCAATGTTACACTGAATAGTCTCTCACAAATATTGGTCATAATCTTAAAATGGCAAAACTCGGAACGCACACGTAAATAGTCTCTCACTCTGCAGAAAAACAATGAATGGCATACTAATAAAAAGAGACGTTTCAGGCGTTATATGGTGGAATAACATAATTAAATGAGTTTGGCAATTTTCCACAAAAAAAATCTTTACTTCGACCGGTTTCGATGTGATACATCATCATCAGGTAAGAATGGCATACTCTTAAATGACGAAACTTGGAAGGCATAAGTCAATATTACACTGAACGTAGACTTTCTCTCCACAGATAAAGAATGTCACACACTGGAATGACTACACATGGGGCGCACAAGGCAATATTATAATGAATGCAGTGTCTCTCTCTCGCTTTCCACATAAACAATTTATGTCATACACTAGGGATGGCAAAACTCGGAACTCACAAGTCATTATTTATACACTGAATGCAACCTTTCTCTCTCCGCAGATAAAAAAATAATGTTATGCACTGGGAACGACTACACATGTGACGCACAAGGTAATATTGAATGCAATATCTCTCTCTCACTCTCTGTCGCTTCCCTGCACATAAACAATGAATTCCATACACCAGGAATGACTAAACTCGGAACTCACAGGTCATTATTACACTGAATGCAGCCTTTCCTCTTTCTCTCTCCGCAGATAAACAACGAATCTTATGCACTGGGAATGACTATACATGTGACGCACTAGGCAATATTATAATTAATGCAGTATCTCTCTCCCTGCAGATAAACAGAATGTCAAACACTAGGAATGACTACACATGGGACGCACAAGGTAATATTAAAATGAATGCAGTATCTCTCTCTCTCTCTGTCGCTTTCCACATAAACAATGAATTTCATACACTACGAATGACAACACTCGGAACTGATAAATAATTATTACACTGAACTCAGCCTCTCTCTCTCCGCAGATAAACAAAGATTGTATTGCACAGGGAATGACCACGCATGGAACGCACAAGTGAATTACACTGAATGCAGTCTCTCTCTGCAAATAGACAATGCATACTCAAGACTGAGCAATGATTTCGAATACAAAAAATATTACGATTTCGGTTTTGAAAAGTAAGAAGCAAGCGCTAACGCTTGTTCGGGGGAACGAGCGTCACCCGAGTTTACTAACCTTAGCCTTAAACAAACTTTGGTTTCGCTAACCCAAGAATGCGGTTCTTCTTCACTAGATTAGACTGTTCTTTACAACACCACGCACAAAACAGCCCCGTTTACCCATTTTCAAACGAAGTCTCACCGAAATTAATTATGAGCGCAATCCATTCTTAACGTAAAGCAATGCTACAATGCCATACACATGTGCCTCGCGTACTAGCACTAGTGCTACCTGTCGGCAAGTTCAGGAACTCTATTAACCCGTGACTGAAATTTAAGCAAAAGACGATCGAATGCGCAACAAGATCAACGTCCTTTATATAGTGTTCTTGATAATATCCATAGGTCCGTGGAAGGTTGTTGGCGATCTTTAACGCCAATAACATTTTTCTTTATTTACTAAGAGTTCTCTCGGTATTTTATTTTATGCATGATATCAGTTTTTAGGGTAGTCTCTCCTTTTAGGTTAGGTACATTGGTATCAGCATTTGTTAGGTACTTATAATTTTCGTGTAAGATAACATTATGGGTTTGGACCTGAGGTAGGTGTCTTTATTTAAGTATTTCATTCCAACTTCATCACAGTTACCTTTGGTTTATAATTTTCTAATAATATTTTCAATTGTGCATCATTGTTTTTCTAGTTTGAATAGTCCGTCTTAGTTTAAATTGATAACTTCCTGTAGAGTTGGCTATCATTTTGTTCCGATTATTGTTAAAGTTAGCAGTAAAGCTTTTTGATTAACTAAGTTTCATATAGGCCATATCTAGTACACTGGGTAAATGCTATTTTAATGGTTCGTATGTTAGGATTTATTATTATCTGTAACAATAATCGGTTCAGATTTAAAAACAGACCGTAAGAGATTGCAACAACTGACCAATTATGAAAGAGAGGCCCTGCTGGAGCCTCATTTTCATAAGTTAAAAGCCTCAAAGTTAAAATATATTAAGTACATTTATATACCTATTCGAATTTAGCGTACTTTGACTTTATATTCGTATTTAGCGTGCTGGAAAACCTTTATAGCATATTTGATCGGAATTATATAAGGACGTTTGCAATTTTTATTTTAAATTTTCACTCATATTCGTGAACCTATTCGTAATTGTATCATTTTGACTTCAGATTCGTAATCAGCGGTCAAAAATAGCTCTATGAACCCAATTTTAATGCAATCAGACGATTTATTGGACGATGCCATAATTTTCGGGAACCTGGACCACTGTGCGGCGTACGATTCACCAACACACGACGTTAGTTATTCATTTCATGTAGCGACGCGGGAAATTTAACTTGATTCATAAATGGGTGAATATTTAGAATTGTACCTGAGGACCTCACGTTGCGAAATATCGGCGACTATTACTAATTGATCTATAGAAGTCATAGCGTATCTTGCTCGGTTTCGGATGCCTTTTTAAATGCTTTCTAAAATAAATTCCACTGCCGGCTAAGAGAATCTAAACCACAATTTGAAATCATCTTCCTCTGCATGCAAACACATCATATTCTGTGGGGCCTGCTGTGGTTCCTTACATGGCAATAATCAATAATTATTTCTACGCATTCGCCTGAACCCTGGTGAAAATAAACCGTGACCGACAGTGTGACAGACAATGTGACAGAAGCGTGAACACAGTGTGCTTAGAATGTGACAAGAGTGTGATTACAGTGTGCATACACCGTGACAAAAGCGTAAATTGGGACTCAAAAGCGTGCAGAAAGCGTGATAGACACTGTGACGGTACAGTGTGTTCACAGTGTGAGGACACCGTGCACACAGTGTGAGGACACCGTGCACACATTGTGAGGACACTGTGACTATAGTCACATGTCTATACTATACACTGTGACTGACTATAGTCACAGTGTATAATATAGTATTATAATACCCATGTACAGTGTGCTGCACATTGTGGTCACACTGTCCATCACGCTTTGAAGGGAGCACAGTGTGCGTACACTGTGACTAATACCCTTGTACAGTGTGCAGCACATTGTGGTCACACTGTCCAATACGCTTTGAAGGGAGCACACTGTGCACACAGTAAACATACACTGTGACGAATACACTTGCACAGTAGGGTGGGCCGAAAAAAGGTTTTTTTTCCGGATCAAATTTGCCCTATGCGGAAAAGTTGTGTACTGATATCAGGATCTCGCATGCAAAATTTTTTCGAAATCGGATGATATTAACCACTGCCGCCCGAGCTCTAAAGTTTAAAATTTTGCGAAAATTCAGGCGGAAATGGGAAACAAACGGTTATGGAGAATAATTTAATGCGAATATTGGAATATTAGTACATATCAACGATAGATACATGTTTTTAGATTACAACACTGAAATGTGAAGTTTATTTGACGAAATCGATGGTTTATACGATGCCTAAGAATAAACAGCTAATTTAGAGTGTAGGCAACCCACACAACGACAAAATTTTTTACACGCTCCAAGCATCACTTCAAATAGATCACTTTTGGGAGCCGTATTTTGGATAAATTAATATTTTTTCGAATGCAGTTCCTTTATAAATGTCTCATGCTTCATTTGGGTATAGATAATACATTAAAACAGACGAAAAAGCGGTACGTTTTGAAACTAACTTAAATTATGGCGAAGAATCACGGCCTGGTATTCATCACAGAGGTGATTCAAACATTTAATTTCCTCGGTATATACTGTAATATCCAATAATTGGTTCTTGCCCCCGTGAGCTGCAGATATTCCTCGCAAATCCAGCGAATTCGTGTGTCGTAAATGCCTGTGAATTAGATTGCAAAAGGAGTGGGTGTTCACTCGGAGACAAAGCGGGCTGCGCGCTGGGAAAGATACTACGAATCAGACATTTTAATACACTAGTGGAGTCCAAACGAATTCTTTTGTTAAAAAAGGCTGATATATCTACGATCTACTCATCAGAAGATAGTAGCTTTTTCTAAGAACTTTGATAAATTCTGGTGGTTCACTGTAGGAAATGATTTATCTCTGTGTACGGCATATACGTGCTCCTCCAACCGGCACTTTCTTGGAAAACCGGGAGTTAACTAGTCCCTAAGCGATAGTAGGTACAGCTAGTTCGACGTGAGTCAGGTATGATAAAGATAGCCAGTGGTAGAGCTAAGGAAAGTATGAATGAGACGGAGGACGGAGGTTATCCTTATCTGGCCCCAGCGATGAGTTGATCGTGAATACTTCGGTGATAAAATGGCATAGTATTCTCATACAAGACCTATTCCATTGTAAACCCCTATAACTGATGTTAAACTCCTTCATCTCATGCTGTTACTATCGTTACTCATTAACTCACCATATTCGTTGCAATATTTTATTTTCCTTGGGGATTCCCATCCGTTGTCGGACAAGATGCGTATTTCACTTCATAAGCTTGAGGTAGTCAGTCAGTTGGTATTCATTGCTGTGAGTGAATAACTACATTGTGCAGCGTACTGTGGTTTCGGTTGCAAGAAGATTAAAGCAATGGCAAAAATACAGAAAAAGCTTGAAAGGTGTGGATAGGAGTGCCTGATATTTGGTGCACCCGTAAAGTTCGCGGGTAATGTTTTGCCTTCTTATGAGGAGATGATGAAAATGTATTTGTACTCTCGGTACATTCAAGAAGAAAGTGGAAATACCGATACATCTGTGCCGGGAATCGCGGAGACGGTGGATTATGCCATTGAAGACATTTGGAATAGATCCTCTATACCAGTTGTCGGACAAAAGCAAATTGTGAGACGAATTATTCAATGCTATGGAAAATACCGCAATAATCTTCGATATGTCAACAAGAAGACTTTCGTTGATCTGAAGCAAGACTTTCCTCGTCACGCGTATCAGCTGTTTGATGTTGCGGCATGTAAATTCTCTACTGGAACTGATTGTGCTTGTGATAATACCACCAAACTGCCATTTTTAGAACGTGTATTCCTTCAGGACCAGAGAAGTGATAGAAAACTGAATATCAATGCCATTGAGGTCCAGGAAACTAAAAAGAGGGAGAGGAAATAGAATAGGTTAGAGAGAAAAAGATCATCAGAATGAGCCACACTAACTGAGCAAGAAGTTCGTGAGATTTGGAAATACTCAAGTGAAGAAACGTCTGCAGATGAAGAATTACGCGACGCAAGTGATGCTGATGATTTTTTGAAAAAAAGGTGGGTGTAAATAATTAAAATTTGTCTAGATTTGCGTCTGCCTGTGAATGGTTTTGTATATCGAAACGAGCTGCTGCAGCACTCGCATCCGCGCTTCTAGTTGATATCGGGATGGTTTCTCAAGGAGACCACGTGCTTTTTCAAGTGGAGAATGCCTGGAGAGTCTTTCAGCGAGAAGTCCGGGGAAAATGTTTCATTCCAGGTGGACCACTACAGCAATTCGTATTCTTCGATTTTATGTTTCAACCAAAACTCCTTCAAAAGAACAGATGACATTGGCAACTTCTGTGATGAAAGTAAAAACTCCTATGTGGTTCGCGATAAAATTAAGACCACAATGCACGGAAGGCCCGAAGAATATCATGAACATGATACATTTCATGAAATATATGGATCGAGACATCAAATTACGCCTTGACTAAAAAAGACTATAATACTACTGCCATAAGAGTTATTAATGAGAATGCATTAGATAGACTTTAATAACAGTAACATCACTGTATTCTATGTAGTTTGCAAGAAAGAGATTAAGCTATGGATGTATACAATATTATTAAGGATGAAAAAGTTATTGTTAATGTTTTTGAAAACCTAAAAGAACTGGTAGAACTAAGTTTCTGACACAATAATTTTCTCGCATGTTAGATCATTGAGAAAGCAATGGGATAGTTTAGACTATCTTTTTAAATGTTTATTACAGGTAATAAAGGTTTATATTTTGGTTGTGGCTGAGATAAATATTACATCTCAGGAAGCTTGTATGTATAATTTTGATGGTTATAATCAATTCTGTAAAACTAGGAATAATGGAAGAGGTGGTGGAATTATGATGTTGGTGAGGAAAGATATAACTTTTCATGTTAATGATATTTAAACTTTTAGCTTCGAATGCATTCATGGATGTGCTATAATCTGTCGCTCAACTTGTTGTGCATGAACTCTGCAGCCAAAATTTAGCTATACCAAAACGTCAAAAGATATGATCCAGTATTTTGGCACTATGTATTATGTTTTTAATTTAATGCTTATTGATTCATTTTATGTTTTTCATTTCAACTCTGTACTTAATTTCAACTTGAGACAAAATTATTATCTTTGTAAATGACTCCTTTCATACCAACTTCTAATAAGTTGATGCATGAGTGGTCAAAGTAGCAGGTTGACTCAATGATAATAAGGAATTCTTCTCCATGAAGCTGTTGCTCTTCATAGAGAATGGCAAGAGAAGAAAATTTTGAGAGAACATATTCAGAGGCTTTTAATTTGAAATGTCAGAAGTACCTCATGTCTCCCCTGTATTGTTAAGGGGTTAGATTTCTTGCAAACACACCACTGTCCCAAAGCTCTTTTTGTCTTGCCTCGTAACATGTTTATATTCTGTCCACAGGCAAAGGCAGTTTCGGCCAGGGAGGGAGTAGCACCAGTGGCGTGTCCTCCGCCTCCTGCACCGTGACTGATAAGAAGGTAAGCTGATTAGAATATCTCCTTTAAAAGGATTGCATTTAGGTCCTCGTTATTATTTTGTCACTCATTGGAATATATTTGCTCCCCAGATTCAAATACAGGATGGCTCCATCCTAATATGGGAGAGCCACTACAGGGCTATGAAAAAGACGCAGGACCCCCGGGAGTGGCAGATGTCACTCCTAGAGGGGGTCTACGGCGAGGAGGCGCGCATAATGCGCTGTAAAGTAATAAGGGACAGCGGGAACAAGGCGTTCGGGCGCCAGTTCCTTATTAGCGCTAAAGGTATGTATCACCTTATAAATGGTGACTGTGTTGGTATTATTGATTCTGTTTAGCTTTGAGATTTTAATGTCTCTTTTGTTTTTCTAGCGGAATACCGAGAGTGGCACGTGCGGCTCGGGACCTACTCTAGTGCACAGATTGAAGAAAATGTGGGGAAGCTCCCTTCAGATTTAGGCGATAGGTGCCTAAATCTTAATGGACCGCAGCACCTTTACCTCCCTCCCCCTCCACCAAACCCACTTCCTCAGCCTGTGCACTCGGATCAGGGGACAGTCTTTGGTACTATACCCCCGGTCTCGGGTCCCATGGCTACAATGGTGCCGGACCTGCAGCTAAACGGTGAAGACGGCTATGTACTTCATGAATTATATTGATAGCTTCTTTTTATCTATATTTTTGTATGTATCTTTGTAAATATTTTACCTTTGTTCTTTTCTTGTTTTTGTCCTATATTCCTCCTTAAGATGTCTTTTAATTTCAATAAATGTTAAATAAGCATGCATCGTACAAGTAATAGACGTTTTTTGATCACAAAAACCGAATTTTTCCATGATGGTGACCAAGCGGCGCCGGGAATCCGTTTGCGTAACAAAATTCAGGAATCCGTATGAGGGTTAAAGGCGGCCCCTGCTACGTAAATTCTAGACGATCCCTCGCCAAAATGCTCTCTAAACGCTTTAGAATTCATTAAACAAGCGTTATTCAGTGCAAAAGAGTGCAATCAAAGCACCCTAAAAGCGGGAAAAGCACCTGCTCACGCCCATATGAATGTATCTAAAGCGCTTATAAGCACTCGTCCATCGGACAAGAAAGCGTTCATAAGCGCTCAGACACACACCCACAACACTTTCATCGCTGTACCTTGAGCGTTTCGGAGTGTAAAAGAAAGCTCTCTCCACCACGGCCGATACGGCCTTCAACGCTCTCGGAGCACTCATCAACACCTTAATGAGCGTAGCTAAACCCTCAAACATGTTCACAAATGCACTCTGAAACGCCCTTGTAGAGCGTAATTCAGTGAAATGCAGTGTTGAGAAACGTGGAACTGAATGTTTAGAAACTCTCTATTACCGTTTGTATTTTCGCCAGGGAGTTAGTCAATGTTTTTAGAATGCATATAAGATTCATGTCATTAACACATTTACGACGTTCTATTCATTTTCGCTCGACATCCTACGCTACTTCGGGCATGCCTCTGCAAGGGAGCACGCTTAAGGAGTCCTATTGCCGAACAAAGCAAGGCTTTTACTTTCGGATATTTTTTTCAAAGCTATGCATTTCTCATCTACACGCTGCCCCAGACGCTTCTTCTCACAATTCTTCACATAATTTAAACGCCGCGTACCCCTTCCTTACCTATTTTTCGGAGCAATTCTGAAGATAATAATGGTAAAAGTTAACGCTGCTGTCATGCTAGTTTTATCAAACGATAACCGTTCCAGACTTGGGGATTTTTTACCAAGTGAATAGGAGCATTGTGACAAGTAGATCAAAAAGAAAATATAGAGTACAATTTTTTTTCCAAATATTTCCAAATTGTGTGAACGCTTGTGCAAATGTCTGAATGGAAAATATAACCTGTCCTAATTCCATTCAGACAAACATACAATTTCATTCAGTTTATACAAGCATTTGTACAAGAAATTTTATCTTGTAAAGCGACCTTAAGAAATATTTACTCCACCATGATAATTATTCTCCCCTTCCTGGTATTAAAAACATTGCTGTAAAGTATACTAATGCCATGTTAAAGATTTTCCGATAAATGCAACCCTTTTCTGCTTTTGAAATTCGAAGCACGTACTTTAGAGTTGAATTCTGGGAAACAACGGAACATCAATTGACGCATTATTTCACATTGAACGGCGTGAACGGCGACGGTCATGTGGTTGGTGATAATGGGCTTGTGAACAAATTTTCAGAAAGTGTACTATAAAGTTCTTTCCGTCATTATAAGAGTGTTAACCACTTAATTTCTTCAATATAAGATTACTTAAGGCGAAAGAATTAATAAAAATAGTAGGTGATTTTGAACGAGTGCGAAAACGGCAAGAACGGGGAATTATGGGAAATTTCGTCACTAGTCATACTGCAGTTGTTTTGGCGTGGTTCGTTGTGCTTGCTTTGTTTCGGCTCTGCACTGTGCTTAATGCTTTTGAAATCCAAAGCTATGGCTACTGTATCTCAAAACAAATGGTGTTTTGTACCCATGTGCAGCAATACATCGAAAAACTCTCCGGATTTAGTATTTATCACGGTTCCAAAGGATAAGAAGAAACGAGAACGTTGGTTCAAACGCGCACGGAGAGATATGAATCTGTCTCCTTCTTCGGTTCTATTTTGCTGTGGTGACCATTTCAACGTAAGTCTATTTTAAACGAAATTCGTTATTAAAAGTAAAATTGCCGATATTTATCCCATATACCACGTATTTAGTAAATATTAGAATGCTTACATAATTTATTGTGTATGATTCTATTTCATCGCTGAATATGTATCTGTTCTGCGTTTTAATTCTATTTTTTAATATTTTACCTTCAGCTGGAGGAGGATATGGAGAATTATAGATATTATCAATTGATGGGAGGACGTATTCGTCTTAAAGAAGATGTCGTTCCCCATATATTTAAATGCCAAGAAAGCCGAAGATTGACTACTTCCACCAACAGTCCGCGGCCACTTGCAGCAAAAATGAAAAGGAAGCGAGATCTCCGCGAAGCATTCGAGGCTTCCTATGAAGGAGACGATAATGAGGAGGCTGCATCTTTCGTGCATCATACAGAAAATCTCCAGGCGGGAAGAGATGACCGAAGCAGATCCTGTAGCGCCATCAAATTATGATAAAGGTATTCAGGCGAGGCCAGGCTCATTTCGGAGCAAAGGTGCTCTCTAAAAAGTAGTCAGGCGAACGTTGCAACGTCCCCTGTTAAATTCATTACTACGCAAAATGCGATGACGTCGCCGGTGCGAAAATTTGTCAAAACTTCGATGGAAGAGCCGTCCGAAGAGGGTGAAAACGAAGACTTCGGAAGTGATTATGACCCGAGCTCGTGCGATGAGGAACTCTTCAGTGACCACGAAGAAGGAAGTGGGCATTTTGACCTAACAGACAGGTTACTAATGAAGAACCCGAAGAAGTATCTCGGCCTGCCCAATGATTGGATCCCCATTATCCCGTTGTTGGTGCAAAAGACTGGGTGCAGCGAAAAATATGTAAAGCTAACGTTAATGAAAATAAAGCTGAATGACTCCTTCGAGAGATTAGCAGATCAGTTTGGCATCTCAATTAGTTACTCCTGCCGAATGTTTCATGTGTGCCTCTCCTACCTAGTTCATTTTTTAAAAACTCTTATTTTCTGGCCTGAAGTCGATGATATAAAAAGAAATCTACCTTTGCCTTTTAGGTGGAAGTACCACAATGTACAATCAATAATAGACTGTTTTGAGGTAGAAATTGAAAAACCGTCAGACCCAATTAAGCAAGCCCTCACATGGTCTGAGTACAAGAAGTGCAATACCCTAAAGTATTTAGTGTCCTCCACTCCTGATGGATTCATCAATTTCATTTCGAAAGGGTATGGGGGTAGGATGACAGACAAGAATATAGTTGAGGAAAGTGGTTTTCTTGATTGCTTGAGACCTAACTCTTCAGTGATGGCTGATAGAGGATTTAAGCATATTGATTTGGCTTTAAGTGAGAGGGGATGCAAATTGGTTAGGCCTCCCTCTGTGAGCTCCTCAGTAAAACCAACAAAAGAGGAGGTTCTAGAATCCAAGTGTATAGCAAGCTTGAGAGTGCATATTGAAAGAATTATTAGAAGAATAAGAGAGTTTGAGTTTTTGAAGCCTCATTCTGTGATTCACCATAGTTTAATTGGTTGCACTGATGATGTGGTTGTTATTGCTGCAGCACTTATAAACTTGCAATCACCTATAATAAAATAGAGAAAAAATAACAGTAACATTGTTTTGATTTCTGTGAACCCCCAAAGCAGTTCTCATTTCAGATCACAAAATACTGGTGAAGATTAATAACACACAGGTATATTAAAAATTAATGCTAATATTGATGAGCTGGCTAAAATTAGAAAAAATTTTTGTGGCTTATAAGTCAGTCTATACCTTAATGGTTGTTTGAAGAATTTCTATAAGTTCATGTTTTTTGCAAGTTATATTTTTGTTTTTCAAAGGAGGTATCTTCTCTTCATCTTTTGTCAGCTACTTAACCATGCAATGATGAGTCTGATCATATAATTCCTGTTATAATCTGTAGCTTCCATGAAGACTCTTCTGCTACTTATATTTGATTTAAGAACCAATAATTATAGGATATTTTGTCACAAAAGTTCCAATTTCTTGGCTAGTCTAGTCAAAATATGCAGTATATTTCCATTGTATTGTTTGACTTTAAAAATGGTGATTGGATTAGAACACTTGGCTAATTTCATCTCTGCCTTTATTTCCACATAATCAGAAAATGGTAGTTTCTACATTGCAACAACTTTATAAACCAATTAGTTAGTTGAATCAGTATGCTGAATAACCCAATAAGCTATCGATATCAGAAAGGATGTCTTTATGTTTTCATAATATTACTGAATGTTATTGAAAGTATAATACTTGTGTCTCTGTTACTTAATGGAATATATGTATCACCAGGATGTGAGGATATGTGATTTAGATTCCCATAGCTTACCTATTTTCACCTAGCTTTTTTTAAATCCCTAGCTATGTTCAATCCACCTCATTCAAAAAAAGGTTATTAATTAAGTTATGATAACAAAAAATTATATTTATGTTATTTTCATTTCTTCAAACAGTTTTTATTTCATTTCACATTATGCCATAGAAGAAAAGTGAGACACAGGTTCACTAATTTATCTTTCACAAATAAATTAATGAGTTACAGACTGAAACAATTTGGGGTAAACACTATTCCTCCAATATACCATTGCATCATCGATAACATTCTTTAGGAACACTTCATCTTTGCTCACCCATTTACATTCTACATGTTTATTGGTTTCAAAGGATTCATGACACAGGCAAAAAAGTCCTCTCTGCATACCAGTTGCAAGCATTTGCAATTGTATTTGGGCCATATACTTGGGTCGGATATGATCATCCACTAAATAGTTTTTCTGTGTAGAATGCTTGGAAGGGCATTTAATTTCGACAACAAAATCATCTCCAAGAGCATCTGGTGATGCTCCTAAGGCAGGATATTCTCTCATTAGGAATAACCCACACCTAGATAATTTGCATTTTAGTTTGCTTTCAGCAACATTTAATACACAGTTTTCTAAATGCAGAAGCCCCCTTTTCATTGCATCAGTCTCATGCCACTTGGGAGCACCTAATACTTGCCTGTTTTTCATCGGCTGGCATCCTATAGCCTTGAGGCTGTTATCCTGCCATACCTAAGCTCTTGCCAATGCATAACTTGGGATTGATTCAGTGTCTTATTTGCAGCAAGATCAATCAACTGTTGTGACATTGGACTTTCAGCAAACCTCAAAAAATCAATACATTCTCTCCCTCCATCTTTTGCAAAATTAAAAATCAGGCTATGCATAGATAATTCCATCACTCCATTTACCACTGATGTCATTTTTGATAGCTGACAGGATATACTTTTGTTGGAAGCAATCTCTTGAACTTTTTCTAGAAAATCCTCGTTTGATGGCATTTTCAGAACCTTAGCCTCTTTTTTGAAGTCCTTAGCTCTTATGTGGCAATGAGAGCTTTGGAGTCCTGCAAGTTTTGGCTTAGACCAATAAGATATAGTTTCCGTAGGAGCTGGCTCCTCACTCCTCCTATGCATCCACATAAGGAAAGGATAAGCATGCTTGCAGCCTCCTAAAAATGGGAAAATACAAAATGGATGTAAATTGGCAACAGAACAGTTTTTATTGGGCATTAAATGTACTCTCATCTGACCCATTTCCCAAACCAGTAATTTTTATATACCATTGAAAAACAACCATATATCATACCATATTCTTAATTTGTATTAATTCATTGCCATAAAGCAAGCCTGCAAGTGATCTCATGGAAACCATTCCCCATTACGTATTTTACAAAAATGTGCTCTTAATAAAAATTCATTGCATTGAAATTATTTTTCAGGTCATTGTTAGAATGAAGTATGTTCTGATGCATCCCCAGTGTATAGTGTCATTGAAAGCAATTTGCATTTCACACCAAGTCACTTCTCTCATTCCTGCCAACATTTTGGAACTCGAGTCAAGATCCATCCTCAGGGCTACGGATTTAAATGCTAAAGGCAGGGTTAGCCCAGATGATGGATCTCGTTTCGAGTTCAAAAGCATTGGCAGCAATGAGAGAAGTGACCCTGTGGGAAACCCAAATAGATTTCAATGACATTGTTAGAATTTTTTGAGTCAGAGTATTACTAAGCATCAAAACTCCCCATAACCTTGATATTACATTCACCTAGGAAAATAAATATTTATTTGGTTCATAAATGGACTGTATTAGACTAGTGAAGTTGGGCATGATACCTCACAGAGTTCATTTGAAGAATTTCTTTATCATCAACCCTAAAAGTTATTAAACAAAGCATACATAGGTTTAGGTGTAGCTGAGCTTTACATTAGATCACCATGTGCCAAGAGGGAGCTTGTTACCTTGAAGTGCTTTGTTGGTTTTGTTCATCAGTTGGAAATGGGATGCTGTAGCCAAACTACAACTGCCACTTTTAACAAACTTTTACTGCCAAACCATAATATGACTCGATGTCTTAATGAAATGCAAAAGATACCAAGAAAGAATAATTTGTAGAAGATAAATTCGTATAATGTAGACTAGTAAAGAAAAGACTAGTGAAAATTATTGTATGGAGCATAGTGCTTTACAGTGGTAGACATGGTGGGTGAGGAGACTGCTAAAAGAGATAAAGAGAAGACAGAAGCGAGCAAGGATCGAGTGAGTATTAATGGGTGAGGGGATGCTTAAAACCCTGACTGAGGGAAGGATGATGGGTAAGGGAGGAAGAGAACAGGGTACATGGATAGGATGAAGAGTAATGGGCCTTATCTGGAACTGAAGAATGAAATTCTAAGTGATAAGGGGGACAGTTCAGGGTGATTATTAGGATGTTACATGTGAACCTACCTTGACTTGCAGATTAATTGTAATAATAATGGTTGGCACAAGAATATGATCCATTCCTATACCTACACCAAGTGGTGTTGCTTTTGACACCAGAAATTGTTGAATCAGAAAACATCCCATGTCACCCTGATTTATGACATTAATCCAAAATTTAACAATGTAACCATTTTCCTAGCCCACTTCCTTGTACTAATTATATCAATGGTAATATAGTTATTGCCACATTAGAACATTTTTCTCGATTCACTTCTCCAATGGCTAATACAGATAATACAAACAAAAAACTATTCATTTGTTCACCACCACACAAATTGTTGGTATAGGAATTGTGAAATATAAAGAATAAACAAGCACAACATAACTGGCAGTATCTATGACTGTTTATAATAACCACAGGAATATAGCATATATTAAGTTAACACACAAACTGGCTAAGCAGCTTTAGGTAATTTCTTCGGCTTTCTTTGTAAGCTAGCTCTCTGCTAAACTAACCTGAATACTGGTACCTACGTAAGACTTACTAAATAAGTTTGCTGTGTTCAGAAACCAGAGAGATCAATTGTTTATAGAACCACTATTTTGCAAACCAATTCGAAAGAAATGTAATGTTTACTTTGCTAATTACAAACTAACACTTACCAGTGGACGCTGGGCAGTCAAGACAGTTCAGCTCCTTAACTGTTTCCTCTTTTTCGTTCATAACGAGGGTAACATTATACGATTTGCTTCGTATTTTATGTTCCGGGCAAACTCGAGCATTTACTATGCACTAGGGCGCTTCCTGTACACTGTCATTATGGTCAGCATGAACATCTATAAGGGGCTCTTGTACACTATTACTACCTTCATCATCACTTTCCGTTTTAAATATAACTGGATTATTACATTTTCTTAACATTACTTTATTTTGCCAGTGTGTGTTGACATCTTTGTCACGTACAACATAACTTCTGGGAGCACTGTCATGTCTATTAATTACTTCACCAGATATCCATTTATTATTCTTCCTAATTAATACGTTATCACCCCTTTTAAACTCTGGGAGATCTTGTGCTGTACGATCATAATAAAGCTTAGATAATAGGGATTCATTTCTTTCCCAAACTCTAGTAGGTTTTAACAGAGTTCGGTTCACTGGTAACTTACTTTTTAACATTGTTTGAAAACAACCCACACAGCACACAGAAAATTTATGCCGTATAAAATATGCATAAATGGATTGGTATAAATAGTAAATAATATTCCGTCAATTATTAGCATTAATTTGAATAATATGCGCGCACTGCAACGCACTGCAAATCGATGTCTTGCAAACAAGATCGACTTGGACCATCTCGAAAATCAAAATGGCAGTCCTGTTGATAAGCCGGTGACGTGAGAAAAAACTAGCTCCTCCAATATTTACGTGTTCTGGCAATTTGTGATCGTAGAAGCTTAATTTTAATTCTAATGGACAGTTAAGTTACGGTGAGTACCTAAATGATTGTTATGACCAGTGATTGCGTTGAAGATTATTTACGAATCGTCATTGTTTACATCTGCCTTCCATGTTGATTTTTTTAATTGTTGCCAATTGATTCTATTTATCATGTTTCAGGCACATACAGTCTTTAACAAATTGGGACATTAGGAATGATCCAGCGATAATTCAGATCATCATTCAACTATTTGATAAACGTGAAAAGTTTTGCGTGTGTTATGACAGTGCAGTGACTTTCGATGATATTTGAACGAACCAACTGTTGGAAAAATATAGTTTCAATTGTTAGAAGAGCGTTGTTTTTTTAAAAGACAGCAGGTTTTTGTGTACCCAGATAAAACATTTGGTAGATGTGAGCTTAAAGTGTATCGAACTTCAAACACTTATCCCGCCAAAACGGTGTTCACATGCAATGTAGTTTGATATTGGTGATTGTCGCACTGGCTGTTCTTGAGGTCATGCCTTATGTATTGGAATATTATGTGTTACAATGTCTAGTGAATGCAATGATTGAAAATGGAAATAGTGTTAATAAATGTAATTAATTTTATTAAGAAACAGACGTTTTCGTTTGTAATCGTCTTAACTCGTATAAATGTGCTATTGAAATTGTGAATTCTCTATGTGATATCAAGAAACGGCAGACGTGCACAAATTTTGCACGGTATAAGTCTGTGTATAGTTAACGTGTGCCAAATCATGCCGTATCAAATTACGTGATCTGCCTTATCCGATCCGAGATGGTGCCACTTCAACTTTTTCAGTGCCTATTCTGCAAATAAGTATGTCCTTAGTTTTCTGTAAATTGTTTGACATGGATCCATGGTCTAACTAGATATATAATGGACCTAATAAAATGTGCAATAGATTAAATAATATGCGATTACAGTACTATGCACGCGATATATAATATTAAATAATATGCACAAAATATTGAAGTATTATGAAACGTACTATTTCAGTCACCGTCTAGATTCTGCATATTATGCACATAAAAGTGGTCGCTATGCGGACATTAGCCCATTTATATAGACAGTTCATGTACAGGCACTTCCAAAAAAAAGTTAACACTTCAGAGCCGAAAATTTTCTAAGTCCCGAGTTGACGGTGATTTGACAACGCTGCGTCACGGCTTCCCTCTGGCGGAGCCTCGCGAAGGTCTAACCGAAAACAAACCCCCTTCCCTCCTCCCCCGTCCTCGCCTTTCCCTGTTTAGCAGAAGGGATTACTGCACGGTCGGTCTTATTATGCCCTAAAGCAGGGGGCTATTGTGGGCACTCCATGGTCGTTCATTCCGACTCACTCCCGACGAAGTCCTGAACACATCTCTACGCTCGCCAAAAAAGCTACGTCGCGAAAAAAACTGGACAAATTTTGAAAATGGCTTTCTTTGAGATATAGACTTGAAACGTCGCATAAATACTCAGGAAAGGTTGCTAATTAAGCAGTAATGCATCATTTGACATGATTCGTATCTGTTAGTCAGATACAGGGGCTCAAACATAACCAAATTTCCAAATAAACACCTGCATCATTTGCCTATTAACACAATGCTTTGCCTTTAAATTGCTGAGCTACAAATACTTTTTTAATCGTTTCATTGCTATTCCATTCCTTATAAAAGCTAGAATATATCTAGTTCACATGGGCCCTAGAAAGACTTCACTCTTTTCAAGGGCTTGAATAAGAAGTATGTTCCCGGAGCGGACGCAAAGAAAAATAACTCTATTCCGCGTAATCTATCCCGTCGCACGGCTCAAGATTCTCGCGATTTCATCAAATAAGAGTGATGGAGGTTACTGACAATGGTTACAGCTCAAAAACAACGAATTAAAAGCCTTAGGGACCATGTCACTTCAGCAATGTAAGCGAGTCACGTCAATTCCCCCGACGCGTGGAGCCAAACCCCAAACGCGCGGTGGAAAATCATATGTATTTTAGGGTGTCGCAAACTTACTTTTAATTTCTCTTCACTTTCGTGAAAATGAGTTTTCAAAGACTGCTCAGATATAAGTTACTTGACAAGTGTCTCCCTAAAACGTTAGATATACTCTGCTTGATGTAAAAGTTTTGTCTGAGAACAGTGTCCGCCATTAAGTAATGGAATAGCAAATAAACGATTCAAATATATTTGTAGCTCAGGCAATTAAAAGCAAAGCATTGTGCTAATAATAGATCATGCTATTTTTATTTGATCAAATTCCTCCCACAACGTCATCATCAACTTGTAAGATATTAGGATAAATATTATTACAGGATTTTTTTAAACTTCGTGATGTTTGATCCCCATTGTGTCTAACTAACGGATGAGAACCATGACAAATGATGCATTATTCCTTAAGTAGCAAACTTTTCTAAGAATATGTGTGAAGTTTCAAGTGTATATCTAAAAAAAAGTTATTTATGTTTTTGTCCAGCTTTTTTCGATTTCCGACTAATGTGGGTCGGTCCTGTGTCCCGAGATTGTCATTTTCTTCGACGCGAGCTGCACGACGTCTGAAGTCCCGAACATATATCTATGCTCGCCACCATCGTCGTAGAAAAAACCATTTAGCATTTATAGTTTAGGAGTCCTAATTTGAATAATAATAATAATGCCCATGAGATTATTATTTGTATTATGCCAATACAAATCTGTTACTGACCACGCAGCCGTTTCCCTAAAATCTGGTCTAATGTCTAATCTAACCCTTTGGAAGAAGGTGTTTAAAGAATTGGCTTTTTCTACACTGCTGGTGACTCTAATTCCTTTATCGTTTTTAAGTGTGTGCACTGTGGACCTATTTGCCCGAATCTCTCTCACATGTGACCAAAACGTTTTAGGATTGCTATCTAAATATTCTCCTAACATCTTGCTCTTGAAATGTTATAACGCTTGTCGACATGATTTCCTTGCTAATGCTTTCGATTTTTTTTATAGTTTTGAACTAACTCATTTGTTTCCTCTACCGATAGACCCCGTCCTGCATTTTTCATCCTAGCGTGGCATACCCTTTGTCGCTTTAGTGATTTCCTAACCTCCGCATTATACCACCTTGGCTCTGTATTATCACTAATGAATTTCCTTGGTATGTATTCATTAACTGCTTTAAGGGTGTCCTCAAGAAATTCTCTCCCCGAATCCTCTGTATCGAATCCTTTGCTTTGTTCGCTAAATATATTAAACGATTCCCTTAATTCCTTTTTCATACCGTCGTAATGAGCCTTGCCAAATAAGTATATCCTCTTCCTTGGTTGATAATGTCTTTCAACGCCTACAATAAATTTCACATTAACTATTTTATGATCACTAAAGGTTTCAGGTCCTAATACAGCTAATTGCGCGCGCATGAGACCACAACTAAATAATTATTCGTATGAGATTTAACTGATTGCAAGAGCTCCGTAAGCATGTGAAGACATTTCCGTTGGTCAAACTGTAACTAATGTTACGCTCTAATTGGTTATTCAATGCCTTTTTCCGTTCTTCAAAAGGATGAGGACTGTGACAACATACGAATATTCCCGAATACCCATTGTTTATAGGACACCTGCAGGTGGTCGCAAAATACCCCCGACTCCCGCCTCACCCTTATTCCCGACCGCGGCGTTGAGCTCCGTGTCCTCCTAACCCTGCTGAAGGATCGCCACCCACTATTCTCCTCCTACCGAAAGGGAGGGGCGGCGAGGAAGCATGGCTAGCTGAAAATTCCCTCTCAGAAAGGGTTTGCACACGTTACGCGCGGGCACCCGGCCGCCATACGGTGATCTCCTCTCGAGGGGCCAATTGCTCGGATTGCGAAGTGGGTGGACGGCAATTAGTAAATTTCCTTAAGGACCTATATCGCAACTGAGAATAGTAATTGCATATTGATAAGCTGTTCCTATATTTCCTTCTGATGGAAAGGTGATCCATTATTCGACCATATTACATGCTAAACAATACCGCCAAAAGCTTTGGATATATTTCTTTAATGGACGGAATTAATTCATTTTTGTGAATGAATTGTTACTTCCTTGGCATCACATATGAAATTAATAAGAGACTATCAAACCTAAATCATGAAACCATGTTGATAAACGTGTTCACTTTTGGGCATGTAAATGTTTTTGAAATATTCGCCCGGTAATGTGAGTAGAAACAAACCTAAAAGCGCTCAGGTGGAGGAGTGGATGGGCAGACGTCTGCGATGTTTTACCTGCTTCCGGATCACCCCTTATGAATAGGCACTGGGCTGCAAGGGCATAAACTCGGAGGAGGTAGACCCAAGGCATACCGCATGGAAGGGGTCGTGGGTGCAATAAAATGTATGGAGTAAGGTTTTTGGGCAGTGGAAAATTATTCCTCACGGAGACCGGTCCTCCCCATCCCCATTGTCTCAGTACAGGGACTGAACAGAGTGGTCAGAGGGAACATGCCGCTCCCCCCATTTGGCATTCAGATCTCCTCTGAGGAAAGGGGAAAAGGTGGCAGGGAAAACGAAGACCAAGGCTCTGAAATCGTCGGTGCATCCTTTACCATGTGAATAAAAAGAAGGGGGCAAAAGTAATTCAAAAGAGAAACCAGTGTATTTCTAGAATGTTACATGGGCCCTAGAGAGACTACACTCTTTTCAAGGGCGTGAATAAGAAGTATGTTCCCGAAGCGCACGCGAAGAAAAATAAAGTGATTCCGCGTAATCTTATCCCGTCGCACGATTCAATATTCTCACGATTTCATCAGCATAGATCAGTGAAGGTTAGTGACAATGAGTGTAGCTGAAAAACGACGAAATGGAAGCCTTGGGTCCATGTCACTTGAGTAAAGTAAGCGAGTCACGGCACTTCCAGCCCAAGCCGCGCGGAGCCATGCCCCGGACGCGCGATTGGAGAATCATATGTATTTTTCGGTGTCATAGATTTATTTTTATTTTCTCTTCAATTTCGTGTTTATGAGTCTTCAACGAGTGCTCTGATATAAGTCACTTGACAGGTCTCTCCATAAAACGCTAGATATTCTCTATATTATGTAAACATTTTATCTGAGAACAGCGTCTGACATTTTTTAACGGAATTGCGCTAAAATGCTTCAAAAATATTTGAAAATTTAAAGGCAAATACTTGTGTTAATAGATCATGCTATTATTTATTCAATCAAATTCCTCACATAACGCCACAATCAACTTAACTTGGAAGACATTCGGAGAAAAATTAGTTCAGGTGTTTATTTGGAAATTTGGTCATGTTTGAGCTCCTGTATCTGGCTAATAGATGAAAAGCATGTCAAATGATGTATTATTCCTTAATTAGCAGTCTTTTTTTGTGTGAAGTATTAAGTCATATTTCAAAGAAAGCTATTTTTGAATTTTGTCCAGCTTTTTCCGATTTCCGACCACTATGCGACGGTAGAAATATGTTCAGGACTTCAAATGTCGTTCAGCGAGAGTCGGAAAAAACGACCATGGAGTGCCCACCATAGCCCCCTTCTTTAGGGCATAATATGACCGACCGTGCAGTAATCCCTTCTGCTAAACAGGGAAGGGGGTTTGTTTTCGGTCAGAGCTTCTCGAGGCTCCGCCAGAGGGAAGCCGTGACGCAGCGTTGTCAAATCACCGTCAACTCGGGACTTGGAAAATTTTCGGCTCTGAAGTGTTAACTTTTTTTTGGAAGTGCCTGTACATTTTATGCACACATTATACCACTGCCATGGTATATTTGGTGCATAATATTTTAACATAATGTGCGTATTATTCCCTTTGTGCTGTGTGGGAACTATGCAGGACTATAGTCTTGAGTAGGCAATGGAGTATTTCTGTAATCTAGCAACATATTAAAGCTAAATATTTGTTGGTAGCATATGCCCTTCTTAATAATTGTTTGCAAACTGAAACAGCTTTTTCAGCTCTACCTTTAATTTTAGGATAGTGTGGACTGCTAGGGATGCATTCAAAATTCCATTCTATTGCAAACACTTTAAATTGTATGCTGTTAAATGGAACATTATCCGACATGAAAGAATCTAGTTCAACGTTACGAGCAAAAATATATTTCAGTTTGGTAATAACCTCGTTGGCAGTTTTGTTTCTAAGCTTCTCTAACTCTATCCAACTAGAGTAGGCATCAACTACTGTTAAATAATCTTCTCCAAAGGAAAACAAGTCACAAGAACTAATTCCCACGGTCTTACTGGTTTAACATGACTTATCAGAGGTTCCTTTCCATTTTGATAGCAATACTTTTCACATATTTTACAAGGGAGCACCCACTTTTCAATATCCTGACTCATACTTGGCCAATACAATGCTGATCTTGCTCTTTTTTTACATTTAATAACACCCAAGATCGACTCATGTATTAACTTTAACATATTAATCTGAGACTCAAAGGTACAATAACTTTATTCTCCATGAATATCAAACCTTCTTCCAAACTAATATTATCCTTGTTCTCATAATAATTCTTTAACTCTAAGCTTAGTGTATCATTATTGGAAGGCCATTCTCCTGAGCAATACGCGAATACCTTACTTAATAATGGATCATTCAAAGTAGCCCTTTTAAATTCTTGTTTTTTACTATCTGACATGCTTAGCTGATTTACAAGGCTATGTACCATTTTACAGTCTTTCAGTTCATCTACATCATCACTACTATTGTATTTGACTCTATTGGGACTTCTAGACAACAGATCAGCAATAACATTGTTTTTACCAGTTATATACTTAAAATCTGTCATATTTTAATAGTTTTAGTCTATATTTTTGTAGGCTATTGGGTGCCTTGTGAATTTCTTTTCCCATTACACCCAGAATTTGTTTATGATCAGTGTATATTGTTACCCTTTCACCATAAATATAATGATGATGCTTTGAAACTGCAAAATATACAGCTTTCATTTCTTTTTCTATAGCAGAGCACCTTTTTTCCGACTCACTTAGAGCTCTTGAACTACATACAACAGGGCTGTTGCTTTGCATAAGGCATGCACCTAGTCCTTCGAAGGATGATTATCACATGCATCGACATATATATCAATTGCTACACTTGGATAAAATATTTTTAACGTTACTGCTGTACTTATTTTTTCTTTTAACTCATGGTATGCCAGTATCTGTGCATTAGACCATATCCATTTTACATCCTCTTACAGAATATATATCAATATGCATTCCTGTAATCACAGACAACTTACATCGTTGGAAGGCGGCTAGTTGCCTCTTGTGGAAGTCTTTTGGATCTGAGGACCTACATCGTTCTTTCTTCAGCAGTAAATACATATTCCTCTCCTTCAGACAGTGTTCTTAGGTCTCATCTCCAAAAATTACTTCATATCAAATTATATTCACAGATTTTCATGGTTCACTGGTCTCATAATCAAGTTTTCCCTGAAATAGAAAGAAAAGTTAGCTCAGAGGACCACTCACAGATAAGATATCAATATGCATTCCTGTTATCACAGACAACTTACATTATTGGAATTTTTGGACATTTTCATGCGGGTCAAGGAATTTGGCTCGTCTCTCTTCGGGGTCTCTCCTTTCTGGGGGTTGAACAATGTTGAGGTACGCAGGGAGTGACAGAAACACTGTGGGAGCAGCACCGGGGGACAACTTTGGGCGATCTAACTGGTAAATTTGCACTTCACCGCTCTTATCCGTGTTAAGTTGAACAGTAGAGGATATCCCGCTCAGCAAAATGCTTGATGCAAACTACTGCGCTTGAAGAAGGATTCCAGTCCTTCCTAGGAATATTCTTCAGTCACTGCTTTCTACTGCGTTCATCTTGGGGGAATCGGAACGCAGTCACATACCCCTCATTCTTGGTGGAGAGGTAGTTGCTTTTGCAACCTGGCACACAACAACGCCGGGGCATCTTTAATTTAAAAAAAGAGAAGTTGTAGGAATAAACATCGTTTTGCTAATCATAGCGACGTGTATTACATTTACGATTGTTTTTAGAAAACCTGACTAACATCAATTCTTATAGGGCTATTCTGTAACAGATTACGCCGGCGCTATTATGACGTAGGGCGTTATTTTGGAGAGATCGGCGGAATATAACGCTTTCCTGATTCTGTAAGCTAAATAGCGGCCCCTGGGGGTCGCTACATAGCACCAAAAATAACGCCAGCCTATGGCTCGCGTTATCTCAGATAGAGACCCCATCAATGACTTTACCGAACTTGGAAATCACCCTGTAGTTTATTTTACTGTAGCCATGAACCTAAAAATATTGTATTCGCGTTCATATTTGATTCCTCAACTTCAGAAAGGACGCTAATTTGGTTAAACGTATCTTATTCGATGTTTACCTGGTATCCAAAGAAATTTCCATGTATCTAAGCGATTTCATACACTCGCATATGCGAACATATGTGAACTATCTTTATTTTACCCTACAAAACATAATACGAAAGCTAAGTCGTAAATTCAGCAATCATGAACATCTATAAACACATATATGAGATGAGTTGATTGCTAATATAGGTTATAACCTTTTACATTGTGGCATATATTTGGATAGAATGCACAAGAAATTAAATTTTGTATTTATATCTACTCCATATGTTAAACGAATCAATATTAATTTTTGCATAATTAGCTGGTGCGAAATGTAAAATAGGAAAATATAAAATAGGCAATTAAATGACATGGTGACAATCAAACTTATAAAGATATAACGTTATAAGCTGTGCAGCTGACAATCATTTCGTGCTGTTTAGCTCAATAAAGGGGCTATTTCTCATAGGAGATATTTTGGCTGCTTGCTGTTCAGCAACGTTGCAGCTACTATCCTTTAAGTCAGAGGAGATCCCTTTTTAAATCCCTCCTCTACATCCTGTCATTCTAGGATTTCGTACAATTTTTCACATACTATCATGAAAATATTAACGGAATTTAACACGTATGTCAATCATTGGTTCAGTAAAAAAAATATTCCCCGTCCAATGAGTAATTACTAACGTTTCAATGGGCTACTTCACATTATTTTAACATCGTAAACAACTAAACTTTGCATGATGAAGGGTTTCAATGTATTTATCATCAGAAAAATTTGTCAAACTATGAAAATGAATATAAAAGACCATTCACAAATCAAAATTGAGCACATCAACACCGCTAACTCACGATTGAAAAACATTAACATCAACCCGAATTCTGTCGTCCGCTGAACAAAAACTTCGTCAACATTTGCTTCACGATATTCAACTGTTTCTACTTTATCCCGGTCGCAAACAATATTTTGCGTATATTTCATTTTTGGGGGTCTATATCAAGAATAAAGTTTTTATTAAAGTTTTAAGAAATTCTTGAGGCATAATTCAATAAATTCTACCCTAATAATACAGATTTAATTAAAACTGTTTGTTCTTGCTGCCTCCTATTGGCCGCTTGGAATCTGCCCTACTACTTTTCTCATACTCTCGAGAGATTACGCCACAGCGCTATGTTACGCCATTGGATTGGGCGTAACATAGCGCGGCGGTATTTACAGAATCGGAAAAAGCGTAATTCCCGATGAGAAATAGCGGATGCGTAATATAGCGCCCTCAAGTTACAGAATAGGCCTATTAGACACATCAATAGACTCATGGAGTAGCCGTTGTTTCTTCAATAATAAACGGCATTCATGATACACAACTACACGATGGCAATTCATAAGACCCACCAAAAATAACAACCACTGTTAACCCAATAATAATACTAATAGGTAAATGTGAGCTTAAGGGTAGCGAACTTCAAAAAAATTTTTTAACCTCTAAAAATCGTTGTTTTTCGATGAAATTTTGGGAGCACAACCTGCTGGTGTGGCAATTTTATCTCGCGAAAAAAAATGGAAAAAGTGAAAAACTCACGATTTTGCAGCATTTCAAACCCATGAGGTGAGTGTTAATATTACCATAAAAACAGAATAGCTGCTAAATTCCCTACATATAATCTACGTTGCATTTGTGTACTTTCAATTTACCTCCGTTATGGCCGGCCGGTAAGTAGTCTCAATGCTTTAGAAGAAATAATCGTAATTTACCACCCTCAACTCACAAAGAATATCTTAAAACTATCTTACTTACCTTTAGTCAAAACAGTATGTAAAACAAATAAGCCCTACTCTGCCTTTTAATCCAGCATTTTTGTACTTTCAATATCATTCCATTAATGGCCGGCCGGCAAGTGATCGCAATGCTTTTGAAGAAATAATCGTGATTTTCCACCTTAAACCCTCAGAAAATATCTTAAAACGAATTTACGTACCTTTAGACAACACCATATACAAAAAATTAGTCCAGTTCTGCCTTTTTAACTAGTGAATTCATACGTTTTTAATCACACGGATACACTTCTCCCGTAAGACGCCATGCTTCCAAACAGAAACGATAGGACTCCGACTCAGCGTTGCCAAATTTCCATGTTCCGGCCTGTATTAAACGAGGCCATGGTGTAGCCGTCCGCCGTGATGGACGTGCTCCGGGGCGGGAACGTCGAATAAAGCTTACATCAGCCTCTTCCAATTTCTCTGCGTCTCGCTGTGATGCGAGTATAACTTTGGCGAGATTAACTGTCTGAAGGAGATCGAGGTCCGGCTCTTGCAGTAGTTTCTCTCTTACCACATGATGCCGTCGATTCATATTTAAAATAAATACGTCCTTTACGAGCGACTCACGCAAATCGCCAAACTCACATGCATGACTCAAGTTCTGAAGGTCCGTCAAGAACATGTCTAGATCATCCTGACCTTGGAGTCTCGAGAAAAATTTATGCCTTTGCATTGTCAGGTTCTTTTTAGGTAGGAAGTGGTCATTCAATTTCCTCACCAATTCATCAAACGTCACTTCTGATCTGTTCAGGTTGAAGGAATTGAACACGTCCAACCCGTAGGGGCCAATATAATGGAGTAACAAGGCCACCCGACGCTCTTCCTTTTCTGTCACAAGACCACTGGCAATTAAATATATTTCAAAAGATTGATACCAGCGTTTCCAGTTCACTGCGACATTTCCCTCTGTCTCCATCGGGTGCACGTGGCCTGACATGCCGATCGAAGTTTGCGATCGCGGTTGAATGTCCGAATTTGACTGTAATTGTTCGGATTCGTCGTTTGAAGACATCTCGATCTACTCCCCAATCAACACGTAGGAGTCCTATATGACCTCATAAAGAGGTCTTAGGAATTTGTAGGAGTCTTACGAGACACTCCTAAAGACCTCACGATGAGATACTTAAGACGTCAGATGCAACACTATAGGAGTCTTTTACGAGGTCCTTTAAGAGCTCCCCAATGAGCTCCTATATGAATTTTCATATGACCTGTACAAGACTTCCCTACGATTGTGGTGCCACCTAGTGGATTTTGAACGAACTACGAACGAGTATGCCACCTATTGGGTTATGGTAGAACTATGAACTAGTGGTGTCACCTAGTTTGTAATCCTACAATTACGAATGATCTGATTCAAATATTCAGTCCAGTAATTTTACAAAATTCTACAAATATTTGAAACATAACTGGAAGAAAACCTGTGATTGAAAATTATAAACATTAGAACATTTTTTGAGAATCTGATTTCACTAGCAAATTCCACAAACTGCATAGTGGTTGAGCTGTAGCCGAAAGTGCACATACCATTAGATTATTCAAATTCTAATACGAAGAGGATCAAGATGATGGGAATTACTTCAGTAAGAACAGTTTATAAGATCAAAACATTCATATAATAGAGACCTAGCTCTTACTTCAATACAGAGTTTATGAAACAATAATACATAAATTATATCATAGCACTTGAAAATTGGCTTGAAAAACATCATTAAATTATGAGAGTGGAAGACTATCAAAAATTAAACTTCTTCATTGTCAGTCCTCTTCTTTTCTGCATATTTAATGCGATCCCCTGCATATTGCAGCCACTGTTTAGCCACCCTCTCCAGGCTGACGATTGTGGTCATTGGGTGGGACTCCAGAACGGTGGCTGGAAAATACACAAATGTATTTTTTTAAATGTTTTGTAGGAAATTACTACTTAATCTTTTCTTAGCAATATCTGATTTAAGATGTAAAAAGAAAAGGAAGACACAAATCATATGAAATGCTGGCACTAAGTAAGTCTCTCCATACCTATAAGGATGACTGAAAAATTAGTTCTGCTCAGGCACAGTCTCTTTTGAGCATCCTCCCTTTTTAGAGCCATGTTGTGGACCCATCCATGTTAAATCATAGGCTAAATTATTTGATAGGAATGATGATAATGTTTTCCTCAGATGGGCTTCACCATTGACTCCACCGATCATTTTCACTTTCAGCTTCTGCAAAGTATCAAAAGTATCTCAATTCATGTGAGTGCTTTGAATTAGCAGTGGAAATGTCCTAAATATCAATCACTGATTTTAAGAAAAAAATGCAATGGTGATATGATGACTTAAAGATAATCAAGGAAGGGAAATCTTCAGTAATAGTGTACTCTTACTATAAATAATTAGAAGAATCACTCACCAATTGCTTCCGGGCTTCCTCTGCATTTTGGAGTTTACCCTCAAATTTTTTTAGCTCCCACATTGCTGTTAAGGGTAAACTTGGAAGTTCATCTAGACTTGTCCTTGTAGTAGAACTCATAATTCCTAGATCAGGGTCTTCTCTAAGTGCCAGCAGGAAATCCAATTTATTTTCAATGACTTCCTGCTTTCTTTCAATCCTCTCCAGTCTTGAATGCAATTTCTCAAATTCTTTATTTATCAAGTTAGCCATGTCATTTTCTGAAAGAGTTGATTTTTACTTTAGCCTTCTGATAAATGGAAAATTCAGGCATAAATTTGATTTTTCTGTCACAGTTGGATGAAAAACGATAAAATCAATACATACCATCAGATCCACTGGCTTCCGATGAAGAAGGCACTATTGCTCTCTGCCTGTCGGTTGCAATGCCTGAGCCAGGATACTAATGAAACAACAAATATAAAATAGTTAATATAAATATGTGAAATTATTTCTCCAATCTAAAGCACAACATCCAGTTCACCTTACCTCGGCTGTTGGTAGAGGTTGAGCTCCTCTGGCACGTGAACTTGATATCTGCAAAACTATTATGTAACCCTTTTGAATTGTAGGCAATAATTATATTATCTTAGAAAGCAAGCACTTTTCAATTTAATTACAATAGTCCATACCAGTTGCCACTACATGCTCATTTACTTTTGATCCCTTATCAGATGCAGTTTTAAAATTAATTTTTGCAAGGAAAAGTAAATTATTTCAACCATTCAAGCATCCACCTCTTCACAGAGACAAAAAAGTGCAAGTTTCAATAAAGTCAAATTGTCATAATTTTATTACTCTACTGGTGACCACTTTACCTATGGGTATTTCATCATTGATGCCCTCTACCTCAGTTGCAATTCGTGGGACTTTGAATGAAGCTGGAGGAGCCGGCAACTCATCTAATGTATCATTTCCTACCCAAAATAGGAATATTAAAGAACATGTACTCCAATAATATCAAAGGATAAGTTGAGCTGTATTTACAGAAAATTATTCACATTGGACCACAAGCATACCTTCAGTTCCCTGCTCAAAGATATAATCATCAAAATTTTCCACTTCACACGCCTCTTCCCTTTACTCCCTTGTGAAGCCCATTGGATGTGCTCTTCATCTTCAGTACTAAACTCAGCCATTCTGACCTCAACTTCTCTAGCCTCCTTTAGGGTATCTGCAGAAAAGTACATATGCTACTACAACTCCACTTAACTCAATATTCACCAAATTAAAAACCATTCACACCAATATACCGTAAGGTCCTAATACTCTAGTCATACTTGTCGGCATGCCAGGAAGCATCAGGCTCTAGGTTACGACAAATAGCCACTCTTATCCTTTCATTTCTTGGCCATTTATAGATGCCTTGTTCCTCGTCAATCCAAGAACCTGGAATTGCAGCGCACCAGTTTTCTGCCAATAACACGAAGTAGGACATCTGTAATTAAATGACATGTTGTAATATTATACAAATGCGTGGCAAAACAGATCAATGGATTAATCATTAAACTAACTACTAACCAGATGGCATTAGTTCACACTCCCTGAATAGTATAGCTATGCCCCACCCAACTACACTAAAAAAATTATTAATGTAATTGAGTGTGCAGCATAGGGAAAAAGCAGTCCTCTGCACTGTTATATGGTAGGCGCACTGCCTTGGATAAAATTTGGCTAACATTAATGGTTTTATCAGTGCTCCATTTTCCACCAAGGTGAATATCCATGGAACGAGAATCTAATGGATAAAATAACATGTCTTTTGAGCCCTGTAGAACATTGCCAATAATAACAGGAGTACCATTGTTTAGGCCTATGGCTTTTATATACACTATTTCCTTAGTTCTGAAATAACAGCAATTGTTTGCTGGACTCTTGCTGGAGAGAACAAAATTTTGAAATCTTATTTTTTCATACACAGAACTCAATCCAGCTACAGCAGTCTTCACAGGTTTCTGCATAATTTGGTACTTAGTAGCCACATCATTGCTACTGCACTGACTTACTACACACATGTATTCACACTTAATTTTCACGACTTTCGGGAAATGATTTTAAAACGAAGCAGCTGTAGATGCAAACATTTATTAGTAGGTATTCCTTCTAAATTCAATTATTTCATTCACTTGACGATCCGTACCACATTAAACATGCGTTTCAACATACTACGCGTCTTCTCAAAGAAAACCAGTATGACAGCACACGACACGAGAATAGATAAAATTGAGATAGCTTTTGCACAACACAACTTTAATTTTATTTGTTCTTCGTATTTAATGACCAAAGTTATTTTTAATACACTCTCGTCTCACAATCAGTAATGTACATACCTAACTACATTTTCCCGAGAGGAAGTTCTTTTAAATGGTTTCAACACTCGTCGCTGCACTAAGGTCAATCAACAATTCCGACGTTTTCACGTTCATATATGCTCTATAGTTGAATTATGTCCTCGTTAGCTCATTCTAAAATGCCGAATACGGTAATAATATAACATGTCTGAAAGAAGAAAAAGAATTGTCGTTACTACTCGAGGCAGGAATCCAATGAAAAACATTGGAAGGGTTATTAAAAACATTGACAAATTGATGACTTTTCTTCAACAACACCTATTTTCAATTACGTAAATAATTATACTCGCCGTACCTGAATGCTCGAACATGATCATCGATGATAGTATGATCATCCCATTATCAAATTAAGCTGTCGTGAACACCAGTAGCTTAAAATGCAATTTAGCGAGGAGTTTACTCTGACGAACTCCCACATTCGTTTCTCAACATAATTCGCCGCCGCTCTGCTTTGCGATGTTGTTATACCCTTTCCAAACGCCGCGAAATATGAGATGAACGTTGAGCTAAATAAACACAATTATGAATATACAACACAGTTATTTACTATCATTAACATTAATTTAGGTACGGTACAAAAACCATCGACATACCGACGAAATTAAGCGCGACGATGATGGCAATATTGGTTATGATCAGTTATCGTAACATGACTGAACACGATCGTGGACTGGTAAATTCAACTCAAAACTGCAAAGTTGTGAGTTATGGAAACGCGTAAATAAACATGTCTATCAATAAACAATGAGCTATTTCCACCAAAATATTTTAGACATGTACTATGAACATATGCTAAAAATATGTTGAGCACATAACATCAAATTTTTTCTACCGTATGCTAGAAATATGCGGACTGCATGTTATAAAATGAGTGGCTCTTAAAATGACATGAAAACATTTTTAGCATATGCTCACAATATGATTCGAAAATGTTTCCTTGATCAGAATGAAAATGCCGTGTGCATGTGCTCAGCATCTTTTGTGCCACTAGGAATGCTGATAAGAAAAATATTGGGGCGATGAGTAACACTCTTTTGAATAATTAATGTAAAAATTAAAAGTGATGCAATAAAACGGCAAAATGTTACAAAAGGTAGCAAGAGTTGTGTTGGCCGTGAGTGCCTAAATTAGAATCATATTATGGTTGTTTTATTAAAATTGGAATGAGGGTGATAAGTGCATAACAGATAAGCAATGGAATATTATTAGTGGAATTAGAACCAGATCGAGTAACCACGTTAAATGAGTCAGCGTATTCAAAGCAAACCTCGCATTTCTCCGCGCTATGAGTTCTCATCGGATCACTCTCGTGACACGTACCATAGAAATGAGTGTCAAGCCTGTAAATCGAGACTGCCTTGACATATCCCACCCTCTGCAATTAACATATGATATAAGTACTGTATGAACGTTACTCACCTTGGTTTTTAGCTCGATGTACACTTTCTGCGAACCAGACAAGGTGCGCGATGCACACGATCGCGTCCAACAAAAGTCAATCCCATGAAAAACGGGTCGAAACAAAGCCAGATCAGTAGAGTGTACCAAAGCAGGTATAATTTTTTTAGGAATCCGAATGAATACCAAAGAAGGTTGATCCAAATAAATGTCCAGATTCTGTGAAGATTTCAGAAGCAGGGCGAGAACAAAATGAGTAACGTAAATATATTTCATTGCGAACTAAACATAATAAACAGTAGGTATTATAAATAAGGCAAAAGGAGAGCATACAAACCAAATTTACCTTGAAATTCAGGACGATGTCCGTACACGAACACTACTCACACACGCCGTACGGACACGTGCCACAATTGGTCTACCAATTTTAGAACAAACCCAGAAAAATTGGGTAAGTTATTTGATGGATAAAATTCAGGCAGGATCAAATAAATCAGCGTCCAAAGAAAGTCCGAAGGAGGCAGGGTCAATGTAAATATAACTGTGCGGATAGTCCAAACGGTGCTCGAGGGTCGAAAACGGGAGAGTGAGGTCCAAAGTATGCTCGAAGGCAGCAATTCCGTCAGGGTAATCCAATCAGGTGCAGAGGTCAAAACAGGAGAGTGAAGTCCAAACGAAGCAGAGGTCAAAAAATATAAAGAAGCCGAGTCGCAAAAAACACACCGAATCACCGGGAAACACGCGCCAACTGCCAACTGAAGGTGTAGTTTCCGTGGTCTACCACTAGGTGGATCATAAAATAGGTCATACAGCACGAGTCGCGAACACCTCTTTAAGACCTCCTACTGGCGAATCGTAAAGAGGTCACACAGCTCGAGTCGCGGAGGCCTCCTACAGTCGAGTTGAAAAGAGGTCATACAGTAAGAGTCGCGGAGACCTCTAGAAGAGCTCCTACAGTCGAGTCGAAAAGATGTCCCACGTATGACCTCTTATATGACCTCTTCACGACGCCTGTGTTGACTGGGTCTCGGTTGAAACACGACAGTCGTTGCACAAACTTAAAAATACTTAATCACATAACGGGAGGAGTCCACAACTTCTGACACCATGTTGTAAAGGTATTTATTGTTGTTAGCCGATGTTACATGGTCGGCTGCGACTGAGCGACTGACGCCGTGAGTTAATGGAACACACACACCTCGATATAGGTGGCAGCACATGCACATATTGTGATACAGTAGTGACACATATAACCGGTGTGTACTTTAAATTTGCCATTTACGGCATAACCTTCCCATATTTTGAAAAGAGAACCACTTCCTCAAAACTACAACTGTCCGCTTAGGGTCATTTTCTTGGTTGAAATCATTTGGAATAGATTCAATTCAGTAGTTATTAATCATGTTATTTAGTTTTGATTAATTTTTCACGTTTTTCTTTGATGTTTGTGATCATAGGGATTATATAAATTATGGAGATTATATTATTGTAATATTCACGGTTGTGATAATTGACAAGTTGCTCACTGACTACTTAACTCGTAAACATACGTTTGTATAGACATGAATTCACTTAGGTTGTGCGTACATTTAATAAATTTGTATCTGTATGCATCTATTTCATTAATTTGGTATCCCACGATTTCATTTCTTATAGTCACTCTGTGCGCTTGACGACATATTAATGGGCAACAACTGACTACGCTCACTTTAAACAGGGGGTATTGGTCAACTTAAGTGGAGGTGGACACTAAGTAAGCTGCTGACACCTACATTAAATTTTAAAGTGACTAGTCACTTAAAGTGGACTTTAAAGCGCTAGTGTAGACCCTAAAGGCAGTGTCGTCCCTAAGGAGCCCTTACAGAGCTCCTAGTCGTCCCCTTGCCAGCACTACACTGACCAGCCCGGAGCCAAACGTCCTCTTTCGGACAAAAGTAACAAAACAAAACACTACCACAAACGCGGGCGTCAGTTCAAACAGTCTTTCTCAACGCTGTCCTTTCCGACTTCCTCCATTAGCGGAAATGAAAGTGGCTGTGTTTTCCTCGGCCGAAATCTGTTTCATCAAGTGTTTCTGCCAGTGAAAACTGTTTACGTCTTCTTGGCAAGTATTTTTCTATGAGGACTAACCGCCGTTGTTGTGTTCCTGGGTGCGACGAGAGTGCGAAAAAGCGTAATAAGGAGTTGGGCTAGCGGAACAGAAGCCTGTTCAAGGCGAAGGCAAGCAAATCCCCCCACGTGAAGTATGGTAAGGTGAAATTGCTTAAATTGTATCATATCACTGTACGCAAGGTGAGTTGTATGAGCTCATTGGGTGATTTTGCTGGTTAGCTATCGTTAGTGAAAGTAACGCGTTGTAGGGGTTGTAATTAAGGTACTCTGTGTGTAAACAGTGAGATGGTTGCGACGATCCTCGTGGTATTAATACTAAAATATCAATTTCTAATGGTAGTAGATCAAATGTTTTCCACATAAAATTATATTTACGGTGTATTATCAAGTCGATTATAATGTGTTTGCGACCCACGTGTGTGTGGGCCATACTTTCTGGCGTAATGAGCGCAGTGGCCTGGGGGTTATTCATCTGATGTAGACGTCGTAGATGAGATCTCCATTAGTGCCGCAAGTGAAATAATTACATTTTGCAGAATGATGCCCAAAATCAGAAATGGCGCCGGGTTATTCCACACCTTGATTATAGAATAATGCTTTCCGAATGGGATGTAATTGTAATTGGGTCTCATTGTAATTTATTTCCTTACTTTCCAGGCTCTCTTGATATTTTCAGTTCCGTTGGATTACGATGAGAGGAGGATGTTAGAACTACTGCACGCAAATATTTTCCACAGTCTGATTTCAGTTTATACTTATATAACAAGAAGTTATAACGATAAACATTTCTCATTAATCAAGAAAGAATTATTTGAATTAGAACCCCAGGAAGTGGGTATAGAGAATTGTTAGACTATTGTTTACTGCAAGTGTTTATTCCTTTAAGGCTGATTTGAACATACTTATGCATTCAGATATGAATACTATTTCATTGCCGAATATATGAGCAATAAGTCCCTTAATTATGTCTAAAGTATCACATTCTTAGGTAGAATGTTCATTTTATTATGGCTTTAATATCACATCACTTTCTTTGTAATATGTGTCATGCAAGATGCAATCCAATATGTGCATCTTATGAAGTTCTTCTTTATTTGACCCACTGGGCAAATAAAAGTAGTAATGTATTTCTGCTGAGTGACAATAGTATCTTATAACATATGCTGTGTTAAGGTTTGATTTCAAATAAATAGGACAAAATTGTCATGATTACTGTTCTTCTTATTTACATCCTATTTTTAAGAGTTTGGTAATGGGGTTCCATTGACATCAACTGCTCTCCAGTATTGTTATTCTTAGTTGCTGTTATTCTTTGACTTCACATTTTCTGAATTAAGTCCTAAAGTGCCAAGCGTTGATTATTTCTGCCAATGCCTCTGTTTGGATTTGTATTTTCTAGTTTGACGGGAGAATTTAAATTCTAGTGATAAGTGTGCGATGTAATTGAAGTCTAAATGACATTTAGACTTAAATGACATCGATAACTTTCATAAAATTTCGATGCATCCACTTAGGGAAATGTAACAATTATTTCTTCTTTTGAAAATATTCCGGTACGGTAATTACTGCATTACTGCGATAATCAATTCCTTTCCATTGCCGGTAGACATTTTGTATCAAGGATACCAAACCCTTTTTGGGTTGGGACCTGGGTGGCCTAGCTTGGTCGGGGTTTGCCGCTGCGCCCGGGCCCTCTTAGCAATCACAGGCCGTTTCACGAAAGGGCCCGAAATTTGTTTCCAGGCGAGGGCCTCCGTCGATATTAAACCCCCCCTGGTTGGGACGACAAAAAAGTTCTTGGGACGTGGTGGAGACGTGATTTACTTGCGTATCATGGATGTATTGCTTGTGAGTACATTAGCGGTGTATACGTCCCAATATATCACTGAATAATGATTCCTCTTTGAGTTTCAGGTGTGAAATTGCATTCTGGTTGATGGAGCTCAGTGTTCCTGCACTGTTGAAAATAGTAGCACATTCATTATATATCTGATTTAGGTAATACGTCAGTTCTGTTTCCCACTCTTGTCATGTTTTTCTCCGTGAATGTGGATCGCTGTGCCGTCAGCGCTGTGAGTGGCGACTTTTGTAAACTGGTAAAAATGCGGGGTGGGCGTCTAGCGACCGACTCAATAATCCTCAAATGTAATATTCGTGGTTCTGGGTAGACTACGCACTATAGTCTGTGCCGCCTTAGATGGCAGTGGCACCATCGAAATTGATGACGACACATCGATTTTCCCCCAATGAGAGAAGCTAAAAATCACGCAGGTTACCAAGTTTTTTTTGCCAACTTACGAGGTACAGAACAATTTACTGTCGCTACAGCGAATTACCCTGCGGGAAATTCAAGTCGTTTGAAGGGGAATTGTTTTCCATGGCACTGTAATGCATTATTAATCTACATCTACAAGATACCCTGCAAGCCACCGTGAGGGTGTGTGGCAGGGGGTGAAAATCACCAAGCATGCACTAATTACATGCAAACTAGCAACTATATTGTCTCATGCAACTTGATTGTTAGTATCTATAGTATTTGAGGGGTTAATACATGCATCATGCACTACGGAATACTCTAAAACATTTCCCCTACCTATCCCTTTGCTATGCTGCCTATTCTGTTCTCTTATAGTACGAGGGAAAAATGCCATTTTGAGTCTATCGGTACGACAATCTATCTCTCTAATCTTATTTATCTGGTCGAATCTAGCATAATACGCTGTTTTTTTTAATATGTGCCTAACATCTTCAGTAAAGCTATCCGATTGAAATTTCTCTAATAGATTCAATCTGTACTTCTGGTGCAAGGTGGGGCCTAACTAGTGAAAAGTAGCATCGCTCTTTTGTCTTCTCATCACATTTCCCGAGTACTCTTTTTATAAATCCTAGCTGTCTCTTCGCTCTGCCGCATTATTCCCGGATGTGTCTACCCCACGATAAATCTTTAGTGATTGTTACACCTAAACCGCCGAAACCCGGGTCGTGATTTTGCATTATATTGTGGTTTGTAAAAGTTTGAAATAAATCTATTCGTCATGGATTTCCACATAGTTACGACTGAAAGTATCTCATTTATTGTTACACCTAAATATCTTACGGTTTCAACGTTTTCAATCTTCGTGTCATTAATTCTATAGGATCGCTCTATCGAATTATTCGTTCTCCAAAAATTGATAGCTACACACTTTTTAAGGTTAAGTTCTAACTGCCATTTGTCGCACCACTCTTGAATTGCATCTAAATCCTTGCTGAGCGATTTCCTGTCCTCTTCATTTGATATACCCCTGTACACCACCGCATCGTCTGCAAAAAGTCTAAGGTTACTACTAACTACGGTACCCAACTCGTTTATGTATAAAAGAAATAGAAGCGGACCTACTACGCTACCCTGGGGAACTACCCTGGGAATTAATGGTTTACAGCGCAAGATTTTAACGGCAACGGTAGAAAATAATGTAATTGTCCTACGTCTTGAAGGAATTCTGACCAAATACTCAATTACGTACTCTAATTACAACAACAACCCTCTCCCTGACTATTCCCTCTTGCTATATGAATAAAGCCACTGTCTCTCCTTACACATAATTATGCAGGCGCAGAAGCGACATCAAGCTTACCGAGGAAAGCAAGCAGATCAAAGCTCTTATCCCACGAGACTCCCTATGACAAGTTTATTGGCATAGGCAAACTGGTTTGAGGAAGTTAACACCGAAAAACACACTAATACTGGGTTCAAACTTTGATCCCTATGCATCTTATAACTTGCCCAAGACATTAAAAATCGTCAAATATACTGAAATAAATGTGTTAAACCATAACGATAAATCTTGGTGCACCTACATCCTTCTCTTTAGTTTGCCTTAGTCTATGCATCTTGTCATGATTCCCTCACTCACCAAGCCGATTCTACATTTTAAATTAATTTGCTCAGAAATTCTACGCTGAACTAAAGCCAAGGTGTTGCGATATGGTTATAAATCAAACAGCCAGTCCTTTTCTGTAACGTAGAATATTATTTCACAAGACATACAAGTACATTGCATAAGACATCCTCTCGGAGAGAGAGATAGTGAGTGAGTGAGACTGCTCTCACCTACCAAGGCTCCCCTTCCGAAATCCAAACTGATCCTCGCCTAGGAATTCGTTTGCTCTCTTTTCCATTCTCCTACTGATGATTCTGAGCACTACCTTTGCCGCATGAGAAATCAAACTTATCGTTCTATAGTCTTCACATTCCTTTGTCACTCTCTTTTTCGGTATAGGTATTAGCACGGTTTTTACAAAATCCTCCGGCCAAGCCCCCTCCTCGTATATTCTACGAACAAGTTCATAAAATCTGTCCCTTCCCCCTCTTCCTAGGTTTTTCAGAAGCTCGGCTGGGATGTTATCTACCCCCACCGCTTTACCTGCCTTCATTTCTCGCAGTGCCTTCTCTATCTCACTATCCAGTATTCCGGGGCCCACGTCATCCTCATCAACGTCCTTTTCCTCTCCTATGTCCAAGTTTCTAGGCCTATTTTCGCTATCATATAGTTCCTCAACATATTCCCTCCAACGACGCTGGATCTCCTCTGGCTCCATTGCTAAATTTCCCTTTCTGTCTTTGATGCACGGGACCGTTTTCCATTTCTTGATTCCCGATAGCATTCTAACCTTTGAGTACAGACTGCCTATTTCTCCTTCTTTCTGGAGTCTCTCCAGCTCCTCGCATTGCCGACTCCACCACTTTTCTCTTGCTCTCTTTGTTTCTCTCCTAAGCCTGTTGTTAATCTCCTTATAACGCCTTTTGCCTAGCTCTGTATGTACATTTTTCCATTTCCTTCTTTCCTCGATCCTATCCATCATTTCTGCTGTTACCCATGGTTTCTTGATCCTCCTATCGTCTACTGTTCCTATTGTTTTCTCTGCTGCTTCTTTTATGCCCGTCTTAATCATCTCCCATCCTTCATCTATTGTTCCTCTTGCCTCCTCTTCCCTCATGCATCTATCCACAATCTCCTGGTATTCCCTCCTCTTCCCTCCAATCAGTGCTCCTACATCCCACTTTTTTATTTTCCTTCCTACTTTTAACCTTTTTAGTCTCATCTCACATTTCATCACCACCAAGTTATGGTCGGAGTCGGCATCTGCACCTGGGAAACTATGCGAATTTTTTACGCCGTTCCTGAATCTTTGCCTAATCATGATGTAGTCTAGTTGGTACCTTCCAGTATCCCCCGGCATTTTCCACGTGTACCTCCGCCTAGGGTGGTGTTTAAACCATGTATTTGTAATCACTAAATTATTCCTCCTACAGAATTCCACTACTTTCTCGCCCCGGTCATTCCTTACACCCAGACCATACTCCCCTACTTCGCTTCCATCCCTCCCTTGCCCTACTACGGCGTTCCAATCTCCCATAACTATTAGATTCTTCCTTCCCTTTACTTTCCCCATTAATTCTTCCAACTGGTCATATACTTCGTCAACTTCCTCTTCTCTATGCCCCCCTGTCGGCATGTAAACCTGTACTACGACTACATTTTCCGGCTTAGCTTTGATTTCGATGGCTAGTATTCTATCGCTTACCTGTTCCACATTCAACACCCTTTTTCCTAATGTTGCATTCAATACGACTGCTACTCCCCGCTGGCTCTCTTCCCCTCCACTGTATATAACCCGGTACTTTGAACCGTGTCTCCTCTGCCCCC